>JAIUJO010001225.1:17500-65000 GCA_023846275.1 Vanilla planifolia
GGATAAAAAGAAGAAGAAGAAGTCGAAGAACAAGAAGAACAAGAAGAAGAAAAAATGACAAAGAACATGAAGAAGTGAAAGAAGAAGAGGAAGGAAAAGAAGAAGATGAAGAAAAGAAAGAGGAAGTAGAAGATGAAGAAGAAAAAGAGGAACAAACTGAAGAAGACAAAGAAGAAGAGGACAAAGAAGAAAAAGAAGAAGATGAAGATGAAGAAGAAGAAGATGGAGAGGAAGAAGACGAATAAAAAGAAGTCGAAGAACAAAATGAAGAAGATGAGGCAGAAGAAGAAGAAGAAACAGAAGAACACCAAGAAGTAGAAGAAGATGAAGAAGAAGAAGTGGAAGAAGAAGAAGACGAAGAAGAGGAAGAAGAAGTGGAAAAAGACGGAGAAGAAGGAAAAGAAGAAGAAGAAAATAAGAAGAAGAAGAAGAAGATGATGATGAATATGAAGAAGAGGAAGAACAAGATGATGAAGAAGAAAAAGAAGAAGATGATGAAGAAGAAGAGGAAGAAGAAGAAGAGAAGAAGAAGAAGAAGAAGAAGAGGAGGAAGAAGAAAAAGAAGAATGTGAACAAGAAGAAGAAGAAGAAGTGGAAGAGGAAGACGACGAAGAAGATGAAGGCAAAGAAGAGGAAGAAGAAGAAGAAGAAGAAGAAGAAGTGGAAGAAAAAGAAGAAGTTGAAAAAGATGACGGTGACTATGACGACGACAACGAAGAAGAAGAAGAAGAAGAAGACAAGCAAGATGAAGAAGAAAAAAAAAATAAAGAAAAAGAAGAAGAAGATGATGGAATGAAAAGTGAAGAAGAATGAGAAGAAGAGGAAAAGGAAGAGGATGAGGAAGATGAAAAAGAAGAAGAAGAAGAAGAATAATATGAATAAAAAGAAGAATAAGAAGAAAAAGCAGAAGAAGAAAAAGAAAAAGAAAGAAGAAGAATAAGGAGTAGAAGAAGAAGAAGACGAAGAGGAAGAAGATGAAGAAGAACTAGAAGAAGAAGAAGAAGAAGAGGAAGAAGAAGAAGAGAAGTAGAAGAAGAAAAAGAAGAAGAAAAAGAAGAAGAAAAAGAAGAAGACGACAAAGAGGAAGAGGAAGAAGAAGAAGAAGAAGAAGACGAAAAAGATGACGATGACGATGATGGAAAAGAAAAAGAAGAAGAAGAATAAGAAGAAGAAGAAAAAGGCGAAGCTGCTGAAGAAGAAGAACAAGAAGAAGAAGGCAAAGAAGATGAAGAAGAAAAAGAAAAAAAACGAAGAAGAAGATGAATAAGAAGAAGATGGAATAAAAAGAGAAGAAGAATGAGAAGAAGAGGAAAAGGATGACGAGGAAGAAGAAGAAGAAGAAGAAGAAGAAGAAGAAGAAGTTTATGAAGAAGAAGAACAAGAATAAGAACAAGAAGAAAATAAGAGGAAGAAGGAGAAGAAGAAAGAGGCGAAGAAGAACAAATGAAGAAGAAGTTGTAGTAGTAGAAGAAGAAGAAGACGAAGAAGAAGAAGAAAGAAGAAGAAAAAGGAGTAGAAGAAGAAGAAGAAGAAGAAGAAAGAAGAAGAAAAAGGAGTAGAAGAAGAAGAAGAAGAAGAAGAAGACGACAAAGAAGAAGAAGATGACAAAGAAGAAGAAGAAGAAGAAAAAGATGAAGAAGAAGTCAAAGAAGAAGAAGAAGAAGAAGAAGGAAAAGATGAAGATGATGAAGAAGAAGAAGAATAAGAAGTAGAACAAGAAGAAGAAGAAGAAGGAGAAGAAGAAGAAGATTTAGAAGAAGAATAAGAAGAAGAAGTAGAAAATGAAGGAGAAGGCAAAGAAGAAGATGAGGAAGAAGTAGTAGAAGAAGAAAACAAGAAAAAAAGAGGAAGAAGAAGAAGAAGAAGATGAAGAAGAAGAAGAAGAAGAAGAAGAAGATGATGAAGAAGAAGAAGTGGAAGAAGAAGAAGAAGAAGAAGTGGAAGTGGAAGAAGAAGAAGAAGAAGAAGAAGAAGAAAAAGAAGATGAGGAAGAAAGAGAAGAAGAAGAAGAAGATAAAGAAGAGGAAGAAGAAGAAGAAGAAGAAGAACAGCAACAACAAGAAGAGGAGGAAGAAAAAGAGAAGAAGAAGAAGAAGGAGAAGAAGAAGAAGAAGAAGAAGAAGAATAAGAATAAGAGTAAGAAGAAGAAAAAGAAGAAGATGATGAAGAAGACCATGACAAAGAAGAAGAAGAAGAAGAAGGACAAAAGATCAATACCAAGAAGTAGAAGAAGAAGAAGAAGAAAAAGAAGAAGAAGAAGAAAAAGAAGAAGATGATGATGTCGAAGTTGAAAAAGAATAAAGAGGAGGAGAAGAAGAAGAAGAAGAAGAAGAAGATGAACGATATGATGATGAAGAAGAAGAATAAGAAGAAGAAGATGAGGAATAAAAAGAAGAAAAAGACGAAGAAGAAGAACAAGAAGAAGAATAAGAGGAAGAAGGAGAAGAAGGAAGAGGGGAAGAAGAACAAATGAAGAAGTTGTAGTAGAAGACAAAGAAGAAGAGTAAGAATAAGAAGAAGAAGAAGAAAAAGAAGAAGACTATGACGAACAAGAAGAAGAAAAAGATAAAGATTAAAAAGATGGTGAAGATAAAGAAGTAGAAGAAGAAGAAGAAGAAGAAGAAGAAAGAGAAGAAAAGAAGAAGAAGAAGAAGAAGATGTAGAAGATGATTTTGAAGAAGAGGAAGAAGAAAAAGAAGAAAAAGAAGAAAACAAAGAAGAAGAAGAAGAAGAAGAAGAAGATGGTGACGAAGAAGAAGAAGAAGATGAAGAAGAAGAAGAATAAGACGAAGAATAAGAAGACGAAGAATAAGAAGATGAAGAATAAGAAGAAGAAGAGGATGATGATTATGATGATGTTGGAGAAAAAGAAGAAGAGGTAGTAGAAGATGAAGAAGATGAAGAAGATGATGATTATAATGAAGAAGAAGAAGAAGATGATGATGAAGAATTAGATGAAGAGGAGGAGGAAGAAGAAGAAAAAGAAGAAGTTGAAGAAGAAGAAGAAGATGAAGAAGAAGAAGACGAATAAGAAGAAGCCGAAGAACAAAATGAAGAAGATGAAGAAGAAGAAGAAGTAGAAGCAGAAGAAGAAGAAGGAATAAAAGGAATAAAAGAAGGTGAAGAAGTAGAAGAAGAAGAAGAAGAAGAATAAGTAGAATAGAAAGAAGAAGAAGAAGAATAAATAGAAGAAGAAGAAGAAAAAGAAGAAAAAGTAAAAGGAGAAGAAGAAGTAAAAGTAGAAGAAGAAGGAGAAGAAGAAGAAGAAGACAAAGTAGAAGAAGAATAAGATGATGACGACGACTTCGAAGAAGATGAGAAAAAAGAAGAAGATAAATAAAATGATGAAGAAGAAGTCAAAGAATACGTAGAAGAAGAAGAAGATGATGATGACGACGACTTCGAAGAAGGAGAAGAATAAGAAGAAGTAAAGGAAGAAGAAGAAGAAGAAAACGTAACAAAAACAACAAGAAGAAGAAGATAAGGAAGAAAACAGAGAAGAAGAAGAAGAAGAAGAAGAAGAAGAAGAAGAAGAAGTAGAAGAAGAGGAAGAAGCAGACAAAGAAGTAGTAGAAGAAGAAAATGAAGAAGAACAACAAGAAGAAGAAGAAGTAGTGGACTTAGAAGAAGAGGAAGAAGAAGAAGAATAATAATAATAATAATAATAAGAATAAAAAGAAGAATTAGAAGAAAAAGAAGAAGACAAAGAAGAAGAAGAAGAAGAAGAAGAAGGTGACGAAGAAGAAGAAGAAGATGAAGAAGAAGAATAAGACGAAGAACAAGAAGACGAAGAATAAGAAGAAGAAGAGGATGATGATTATGATGATGTTGGAGAAAAAGAAGAAGAAGAAGTTGTAGAAGATGAAGAAGATGAAGAAGATGATGATTATAATGAAGAAGAAGAAGAAGATGATGATGAAGAATTAGATGAAGAGGAGGAGGAAGAAGAAGTGCAAGAAGAAGAAAAAGTAGAAGTTGAAGAAGAAGAAGACGAATAAGAAGAAGCCGAAGAACAAAATGAAGAAGATGAAGAAGAAGAAGAAGTAGAAGCAGAAGAAGGAGGAATAAAAGGAATAAAAGAAGGTGAAGAAGTAGAAGAAGAAGAAGAAGAATAAGTAGAATAAAAAGAAGAAGAAGAAGAATAAATAGAAGAAGAAGAAGAAAAAGAAGAAAAAGTAAAAGGAGAAGAAGAAGTAAAAGTAGAAGAAGGAGAAGAAGAAGAAGAAAGAAGAAGAAGACAAAGTAGAAGAAGAATAAGATGATGACGACGACTTCGAAGAAGATGAGAAAAAAGAAGAAGATAAATAAAATGATGAAGAAGAAGTCAAAGAAGACGTAGAAGAAGAAGATGATGACGATGACGATGACTTCGAAGAAGGAGAAGAACAAGAAGAAGTAAAGGAAGAAGAAGAAGAAGAAAAAGTAACAAAAAAAACAAGAAGAAGAAGATAAGGAAGAAAATAGAGAAGAAGAAGAAGAAAAAGAAGAAGAAGAAGAAGAAGAAGTAGAAGAAGAGGAAGAAGTAGAAGAAGAAGTAGTAGAAGAAGAAAATGAAGAAGAACAACAAGAAGAAGAAGAAGTAGTGGACTTAGAAGAAGAGAAAGAAGAAGAAGAATAATAATAATAATAATAATAAGAAAAAGAAGAAGAAGAAGAAGAAGAAGAAGAAGAAAAAGAAGAAGGAAGAAGAAAAAGGAGTAGAAGAAGAAGAAGACAGAGAGGAAGAAGAAGAAGTAGAAGAAGAAGAAGAAGACGACAAAGAAGAAGTAGAAAAAAAAGAAGAAGAAGATAAAGAAGAGGAAGAAGAAGAAGAAGAAGAGGAAGAGGAAGAAGAAGAGAAGTTGAAGAAGAAGAAGAAGAAGAAGAAAAGAAGAAGACGAAGAAGAGGAAGATGAGAAGATAAAGAAGAAGAAGAAGAAAAAGAAGAAGACGAAAAAGATGATGATGATGACGATGGTGAAGAAAAAGAAGAAGAAGAAGAAGAAGAAGAAGAAGAAGAAGAAGAAAGCGAAGTAGAAGAAGAAGAACAACAAGAAGAAGATGGCAAAGAAGATGAAGAAGGAAAAGAAAAAAAGAAGAAAAACAATAAGAAGATGAAATAAAAAGAGAAGAAGAGGAAAAGGAAAAAGAAGAAGAAGAAAAAGAAGAAGAAGAAGAAGAAGAAGAAGAAGAAGAATAAGAATTAAAAGAAGAAGAAGAAGAAGAAGAAGAAGAAGAAAGAAGAAGAAAAAGGAGTAGTAGAAGAAGAAGACGAAGAAGAAGAAAAAGAAAAAGAAGTAGAAGAAGGAGAAGACGACAAAGAAGAAGAAGAAGTCAAAGAAGAAGAAGAAGAAGAAGAAGAAGAAGAAGGGAAAGATGAAGATGTTGAAGAAGAAGAAGAAGAAGAATAAGAAGTAGAAGAAGGAGATGAAGAAGAAGGAGAAGAAGAAGATTTAGATGAAGAAGAAGAAGAAGTAGAAAATGAAGGAGAAGGCAAAGAAGAAGATGAAGAAGAAGAAGAAGTAGAAGAAGAAAAAAACAAGAAAAATAAGAGGAAGAAGAAGAAGTTGATGAAGAAGAAGAAGAAGAAGAAGATGAAGAAGAAGAAGATGTGGAAGAAGAAGAAGATGTAAAAGTGGAAGTGAAAGAAGAAGAAGAAGAGGAAGGAGAAAAAGAAGATGAGGAAGAAGAAGAAGAAGAAGAAGACAGAGAAGAGGAAGAAGAAGAAGAAGAAGAACAACAGCAACAACAAGAAGAAGAGGAAGAAAAAGAGAAGAAGAAGGAGGAGAGGAAGAAGAAGAAGAAGAAGAACAAGAAAAAGAACAAGAATAAGAATAAGAATAAGAAGAAGAAAAAGAAGAAGATGACGAAGAAGACCATAACAAAGAAGAAGAAGAAGGACAAAAAGATCAATACGAAGAAGAAGAAGAAGAAGAAGAAGATGGGTCGAAGTTGAATAAGAATAAGGACAAGAAGAAGAAGACGAAAATGTAGAAGACTATGATGAAGAAGAAGAAAAAGGCAGAGATGAAGAAGATGGTGAAGATAAAGAAGAAGAAGAAGAAGAAGAAGAAAGAAAAGAAGAAGAAGAAGAAGAAGAAGGAGGAGGAGGAGGAGAAGAAAAGAAGAAGAAGAAGAAGAAGAAGAAGTAGAAGACGATTTTCAAGAAGAGGAAGAAGAAAAAGAAGAAAAAGAAGAAAAAGTAGAAAAAGAAGAAGACAAAGAAGAAGAAGAAGAAGAAAAAGAAGGTGAAGAAGAAGAAGAAGAAGACGAAGGAGAATAATAAGAAGAAGTATAAGAAGAAGAAAAACAAGAAGAAGAAGATTTTGTTGATTATGATAATGATGGAGAAAAAGAAGTAGTAGAAAATGAAGAAGATGAAGAAGATGATGATTATGATGATGATGAAGAAGAAGATCAAGAAGAGGATGATGATGAATAATTTGATGAATAGGAGGAAGAAGAAGAACAAGAAGAAGAAAATTTGAGAAAGAACAAAAGCTAGAGAAGAAGTGTAAAAAAGAATAAAAAGGAGGAGGAGAAGATGATGAAGAAGAAGAAGAAAAATAAGAAGAGTAAAAATAAGAAGCAGGAGAAGAAGAATAAGAATAGGAAGAAGAAGAAGGAGAAGAAGACAAAGAAGAAGAAGGAGAAGAAGTGGAAGAGGAAGAAGAATAAGAAGAAGAAGAAAAAGTATAAGAAGAACAAGTAGAAGAAGGAAAAAAGAAACAAAAAAATAAGTCAAAGAAGAAAAAGAAAAAGAAAAAGAAGTTGAAGAGGCAGAAAAGTAAGAAGAAGAAGAAGATGAAGGAGAAGAAATTGAAGAATTAGAAGAGGAAGAACAAGTATAAGAAGACAAAGAAGAAGAAGAAGAAGAAGAAGAAGAAGAAGAAGTAGAAGAAGTTGAAGAAGAAGAAGAAAAAGAAGTAGAAGAAGAAGAAGGAATAAAAGGAGTAGAAGAAGGTGAAGAAGTGGAAGAAGAAGAAGAAGACGAATAAGTAGAAGAAAAAGATGAAGAAGAAGAATAAAAAGAAGAAGAAGAAGAAGAAAAAGAAGAAAATGTAAAAGGAGAAGAAGAAGTAGAAGAAGAAGAAGAAGGAGAAGAAGAGGAAGATGAAGACAAAGCAGAAGAAGAAAAAGAGGAAGAAAAAGAAGATGAAGATGAGAAAAAGAAGAAGATGAATTAAATGAAGAAGATGAAGTCGAAAAAGAAGTAGAAGAAGAAGAACCAGAAGATAACGACGATGACGAAGAAGAAGAAGAATAAGAAGAAGTAAAGGAAGAAGAAGAAGAAGAAGAAAAAGTAACAACAACAAAAAGAAGAAGAAGTCAATTAAAAAGATAGAGAAGAAGAAGAAGAACAACAACAACAACAAGTGGACGAAGAAGTAGAAGAAGAAGAAGTTGAAGAAAAAGAAGACAATGAAAATGATGGAGAAGAAGAAGAAGAAGAAGAAAAGAAGAAGAAGAAGAAGAAGAGGAAGAAGAAGAAAAGAAGAAGAAGAAGAAGAAGAAGAAAAGAGGAATAAACTGAAGAAGAAGAAGAAGAAGATGATGAAGTGGAACAAGTACTATAAGAAAAAGATGAAGTAGAAGAAGAAGAAGAAGAAGAAGAAGATGTAGAAGAAGGAGAAGAAGAAGAAGAAGAAGAAGAAGACGAAGAAGAAGAAAAAGATGATGATGAGGAAGAAGAAGAAGACAAACAACAAGAAGACGAACAAGAAAAAGTCGAAGAAGGGTAAGAAGAAGATGTCGAACAAGAAAAAGAAGAAGAAGAAGATAAAGAAGACGAAGTAGAAGAAGAAGAAGATGATGATGAAGTAAAAGAAGAAGAAGACGAAGAAGTGGAAGAAGAAGAAGATGAAGGAGAAGAAGCAGAAGAAGAAGAAGAGGAAGAACAATAAGAAGTATACAAAGAAGATGTTGAAGAAGAAGAAGAAGAAGAAGATGATGATGAAGAAGAAGATGATGATGAAGAAGAAGAAGAAGATAAAGAAGAGGAGTAAGAAGAAGATGAAGAAGAGGAAGACGAAGAAGAAGAAGAAGAAGAAGACGAAGAAGAGGAAGACAAAAAAGAAGAGGACGAATAAGAAGAAGAAGATGCAGAAGAAGACGAAGATAAAGAAGAAGAAGAAGACAAAAAAGAAGAAGACGAAGAAGAGGAAGATAGAGAAGAGGATGAAGAAGAAGACAAAGAAGTAGTAAAAAAATAATAAGTGAAAGGAGAATTAGAAGAAGCAATGAAGAAGAAGAAGAAGAAGAAAAAGAAGAAGAAAAAGAAGAAGAAAAATAAAAGGAAAAAGACGAAGAAAAAGAAGAAGAAGGTGAAGATGAAGAAGAAGAAGAAAAAAATGAAGCAGTAGTAGTAGAAGAAGAAGAAGAAGAAGAAGAAGGAGAAGACAAAGGAGGAGGAGGAGAAGAAGAAGTACAAGAATAAGAAGAAGTAGAAGAAGAAGACAAAGAGGAAGAAGAAGAAGAAGAAGATGAAGAAAGTAGAGGAAGGAAATGAAAACAAAGGTGAAGACGTAGAAGAAGAAGAAGTAGAAAAAGAAAAAAAAAGAAGGGGAAGGCGAAGACGAAGAAGAAGAAGGAGAAGGAGAAGAAGAAGAAGATGAAGAAGAAGAAGAAGAAGAAGAAGGAGAAGAAAACAAAGAAGAAGAAGAAGCAAAAGAAGAAGAAGAGGAAGAAGAAGAATAAAAAGAAAACAAAAAGAAGAAGAAGAAGAAAAAGAAAAAGAAAAAGAAGAAAAAGAAGAAGAGGAAAAAGGAGAAGAAGAAGAAAAAGAATAAGAAGAATAAGGTATAGGAGAAGAAGAAGAAGAAGAAGACAAAGAAGAAGAATAAGAAGAAAAAAAATACAATGAAGAAAAAGACGAAGAAGAAGAAAAAGAAGAAGAAGACGAAGAGGAAGACGAGGAAGAAGAAGAAAAAGAAGATGAAGAAGCAGAAGAATAAAAAGAAGAAGAAGAGGAAGAAGAAGAAGAAGACAAAGAAGAAGAAGTTGAAGACAAAGAAGAAGAAGAAGAGAAAGAAGAAGGATAAGAGGAAGAAGACAAAAGAGGAGGAGAAGAAGAAGAAGAAGAAGAAGAAGAAGATGACAAAGAAGAAGTAGACAGAAAAAAGAAGAAGAAGAAAGAAGAAGAAGAAAGAAGAAGAAGACAAAGGAGGAGGAGGAGGAGGGGAAGAAGAAGAAGAAGAAGAAGAAGATAAAGAAGAAGTAGAAGAGAAAGAAGAAGCAAAAGAACAACAAGAAGAAGAAGACGAAGAATAAGTAGAACTAGAAGAGGAAGAACTAGAAAAAGAAGAAGAAGAAGAAGAAGAAGTACAAGTAGAAGAAGAAGAAGAAGAAGAAGAAGAAAAAGAGAAGAAGAAGAAGAAGAAGAAGAAGAAGAAGAAGAACAAGAACAAGAACAAGAAGAGGAAGCAGAAGGAAACAAAGAAAAAGAAGAAGAAGAAGAGGAAGAAGAAGATGATGTAGATGATGATAATGAAGAAGAAGAAAAAGAAAAGAAGTGAAAGAGGAAGAAGAATAATAAAAAGTAAAAGAAGAAGAAAAAAATGAAGACGAAGATGACAACAATGATGAAGAAGGAGGAGGAGAAGGAGAAGAAGAACAAGAAGAAGAAGTAGAAGAAAAAGAAGAAGACGAAGAAGAAAAAGAAAAAGAAGAAGACGAAGAAGAACGAGAAGAAGAAGAAGAAAAAGAAGAAGAAGAAGAGGAGCAAAAAGAAGAAGGCAAAGAAGAAGAAGAAGATGAAAATGATGACGAAAAGCAGATGTATTTGAAGACGAAGAAGAGGAAAAGGAAGAAGAAGAAGAAGAGGAGGAAGATGGAAATAGAGAAGAAGAAGAAAAAGAAGAAGGAAATGAACAAGAAAAAGAAGAAGGAAAAGAAGAAGAAGAAGAAGAAGAAGAAGAGGAAGAAGAAGAAGTAGAAGAAGGAGAAGAAGAAAAAGAAGATGAAAAAGAAGAAGAAGAGGAAGAAGAAGGAGAAGAAGAAGGAGAAGAAGAAGTTGAGGAAGAAGAAGAAGTCGAAGAAGATGAAGAAGAAGAAAAAGAAGAAGATCACGATGACGACAATGATGGAGAAGAAGAAGAAGAAGAAGAAGAAGAGGACGAACAAGAACAACAACAATAAGAAGATGAACAAGAAGAAGAAGAAGAAGAAGAAGAAGAAGGAGGATACGAGAAGAAGAAGAAGAAGAAGAAGATGAAGAAGAAGAAAAAGAGAAGAAGAAGAAGAAGAAGAAGAAGAAGAAGAAGTGGAAGTAGAAGATGATGATGATGATGACGAAGAAGAAGAAGAAGAAGAAGAAGAAGAAGAAAAAGAAGCAGTAGATAACGTAGAAGAAGTAGAAGACGAACAAGAACAAGAACAAGAATAAAAGAAGTGGAAGAGAAGTAGAAGAAAAAGAAGAATAAGAAGAGGAAAATGAAGAAGAAGAAGACTACAATGTAGAAGAAGAAAAATGAGGAGAAGGGAAAGAAGAAGTAGAAGAAGAAGAAGAAGAAGAAAAAGAAGAAGAAGAAAAGAAGAATAAAAAGAAGAGAAGAAGAAGAAGAAGAAGCAGAAGAAGTAGAAGATGATGAAGAAGAAGAAGAAGAAGATGAAATAGGCAAAGACGAAGAAGATCAAGAAAAAGAAGAAGAGGAGGAAGAAGAAGAAGAAGAAGAATAAGAGGACAACAAAGAAGAAGAAGAAAAAGAGGAAGGCAAAGAAGAAGAAGAAGAAAAAAATGAAAAGTAAGAAAAGAAGTGGAAGAAGAAGAAGATGATGATGATCACTATGATGAAGAAGAAGAAGAAAAAGAAGAAGTAGAAGAAGAGGATGAAGAAGTAGAAGAAGAAAAATTGGAAGAAAAAAAAGTAGTACAAGAAAAGGAAGTAGAAGAAGAGGAAGAAAAAAAAGAAGAAGAAGACGAAGAAGAAGAAGAAGAAGAAGAAGAAGCAGAAACAGAAAAAGAGAAAGAAGAAGATGACAAAAACGATGAAGACAAAGAAGAGGAGGAAGAAGAAGACGAAGAAGAAGAAAAAGAAAAAGATGACGATGATGGAGAAGAAAAAGATGTAGAAGATGAACAAGAAGAAGAAGAAGGTGAACAAGAAGAAGAAGACAAAGTCCAAGAAGAAGAAGAAGGAGGATAAGAAGAAGAAGAAGAAGTGGTAGTAGTAGAAGAAGAAGAAGAATAAGAAGAAGAATAAGGGGAATTAGAAGAAGAAGAAGATGACGAAGAAAATGAAGAAGAATAAGAAGAAAATTAAGGAGAAGAAGAAAAAGAAGAACAAGAAAAATGATGAAGATGAAGAAGACGAAGAATAAGAACAAGAAGACGAAGAAGTAGAAGAGGAGGAAGAAGAAGAAGAAGAAGAAGAAGACAAAGAAGAAGTCGAAGAGAAAGAAAAAGAAGAAGAAGAAAAAGACTAAGAAGAAGATGAAGAAGAAGTATAACAAGAAGAAGAAGAAGAAGAAGAAGAAGAAGAAGACGAAGAAGAAGTAGTAGATGACGAAGAAGATAAAGAAGAAAAGAAGTGGAAGGGGAAGAAGAAGAAGAAGAAGAAGTAAAAGAAACAGAAGAAGAAGAAGAAAAAAATGAAGAAGTAGAAGACTACAATGAAGGAGAAGAAGGAGAAGAAGGAGAAGGAGTAGGAGAAGAAGAAGAAGAAGAAGAAGAAGAAGGGAAGGAAGAAGAAGAAGAAGATGATGATGAAGAAGAAGAGAAGATGAAGAAGAAGAAGAAGAGAAGAAGAAGAAGAGGATGAAGAAGAAGAAGAAGATGAAAAAGACGAAGAAAAAGAAGAAGTAGGCGAAGACGTAGAAGATGAAGAAGAAGAAGAAGATGATGATGAGGAAGAAGAAGAAGAAGAAAAGAAGAAGAAGAAGAAGAAGAAGAAGAAAAAGATGAAGAAGAAGAAGAAAATTAAGAAGAACACAAAGAAGAAGAAGATGATGGAGAAGAAAAAGAAAAGGAAAAAAGTGGAAGAAGATGAAGAAGATAATGATCACGATGAAGCAAAATAAGAAGAAGAAGAAGAAGAAGAAGGAAAATTGGAAGAAGAAGAAGAAGAAGTCAAAGAAGAACAAGAAGAAGAAGAACAAGATGAAGAAGAAGAGGAAGAAGAAGATAACGAAGAAGATGAAGATGAAGAAGAGGAGGAAGAAAAAGATGAAGAAGAATAAAAAGAAGAAGATGAGAACGACGATGAAGTAGAAGAAAAAGAAAAGCTGAAGATGAAGAAGAAAAGAAGAAAAAGAAGTAGAAGAAGAAGAAGTAGAAGAAGAAGAAGTAGTAGAAGAAGAAAATTTAGAAGAAAAAGAAGAACCAGAAGAAGATGACGAAGAAGAAAAAGAAGGAAAAGTCAAAGAAGAAGAAGACAAAGAAGAAGAAGGCATAGATGAAGAAGAAGAATAGGATGATGATGATGATGATGATAACGATGAAGAAGAAGGAGAAGAAGAAGAAGAAGAAGATGAAGAAGCTTAAGTAGAAGAGGAAGAAGAAGAAGAAGAAGAATAAAAGAAGATAAGGAGCAGGAGGAAGAATAAGAATAAGAATAAGAAAAAGAAGAAAAAGAACAATAATAATAATTAGAATAATAAATGGAGGAGAAGAAGCACAAAAATTAGAAGAATAAAAATTAGATGAAGCAGTACAAGAAGACGATGGGGGAAGAAGAAGAGTGAGAAGAAGAAGGAGAAGATGAAGAAGAAGAAGAAGAAGAGGAAGAAAAACATCAAGAAGAAGAAGAAGTTGAAAATGAAGAAGAAAAGGAAGACGAAGATGAAGAGGAAGAAGACTAAGAAAAAGATGGTGAAGAAAAATAAGAAGAAAAAACGAACAAGTAGAAGGGGGAGATGTTGATGAAGAAGAAGAGGACGAATAAGAAGAAAAAGAAGAGGAGGAGGACGAAGAAGAAGAAGAAGAAGAAGAAAAAGAAAAAGATGAAGAAATAAAGAAGAAGAAGAACAAGATGAAGAAGGCAAAGAAGAAGAAGTAGAACAACAAGAAGAAGAAGATGTAAAAGAGGAACAGAAAGAAGAAGAAGAAGGAGGAGGAGAATCGGAAGAAGAAGAGGAAGAAGGAGATGAAGAAGAAGCTGAAGAAGAAGCTGAGGAAGAAGAGCAACAATAAGAAGAAGAATAATAAATAGAAGAAGAAGAAGTCATTGAAGAAAAAAGAAAAGAAGAACAAGCAAAAGAAGAAAAGAAGAAGAAGAAGAAGAAGAAGAAGAAGATGATGATGATGAAGAATAAGAAGAAGAACAACAAGTACAAGAGGAAAAAGTAGAAGAATAAGAAGAAGAAAAAGAAGAAAAAGAAGAAAAAGAATAGTAAGGAGAAGAAGAAAAAGAAGAAGAAGAAGAAGAAGAATAAGAGTAAAAGAAGAAGAAGAAAAATTAAAATTGTAAAAATAAAATGATCTTGGAGAAGCTGAAAAGAAGAAGAAAGAGAAGAAGAAGAAGGAAAAGAAGAAGGAGAAGAAGAAGAAGAAGAAGAAGAAGGAAAAGAAGGAAAAGAAGAAGTAGAAGAAGAAGAAGAAGAAGAAGAAGAAGAAGAAAAAGAAGAAGAAAAAAAGACGAAGTTGAACAATAAGAAAATGAAGAAGATGATGACTAAGAAAAAAAAGAAGAAAACAAAGAAGCAGAAGAGGGAGAAGAAGATGATGATGAAGATGACAAAGAAGAAGAAGAAGAAGAAGAAGAGGAAGAACTAGAAGAAGAAAAATACAACGAAGAAAAAGAAGAACTAGATAATGAAGACAAAGAAAAAGAAGAAGAAGATGATGAAGATGAAAAAGAAGACTGAGTAGAAGATACAAGAAGAAGAAGAGAAAGAGGAAGAAGAAGAAAAAGAAGGAATAAATGGAAAAGAAGAAGGAGAAGAGGAGGAGGAAGAAGAAAAAGAAGAAGAAGAAGAAGAAAAGATTAAGATGACAAAGAAGAAGCGGAAGAATAAAAAGATGAAGAAGTAGAAAAGAAGAAAAAAAAGAACAAGAAGAAGAAGAAGAAGAAGAAAAAGAAGAACAAGATGGAGAAGGAGGAGAAGAAGAAGAAGAGGAGGAGGAAGAAGAAGAAGAAGAAGAAGAAGAAGAAGGGGAACAAGAAGAAGCAAAAAGAAGAAAAAGTCTAAGAGGAAGAAGAAGAATATGACGACGAAGAAGAAGAAGAAGAAGAAGAAGAAGTAGTAGTAGTAGAAGAAGAAGAAGAAGAAGAAGAAGTAGAAGATGAAGAAGAAAGCAAAGGAAAAAGAAAAACAAAAAGAAGAAGAAGAAGATGATGATGATCAAGAAAAAGATGGGGAAGAAGAAGAAGAAGAAGAAGAAGAGAAAGAAATGGAAGAAGAAGAGGAAGAAAAATTTGATGAACAAGAAGAAGAAGATGACAAAGAAGAAGAAGAAGAATAAGAAGAAGTAAGAGAAGAAGAAACAGAAGAAGAAGAAGAAGAAGAAGGCCAAGAAGACTGTGACGAAGAAGAAGAAGAAAAAGATAAAGTTGAAGAAGAAGGTGAAGATAAAGAAGAAGAAAAAGAAGAAGAAGAAGAAGAAGAAGAAGAAGAAGAAAAAGAAGAAAGAGAAGAAGAAGAACATGAAAAAGAAGAAGAAAAAGAAAAAGAAAAAGAAGAAAAGAAGAAGAAGAAGAAGAAGAAGAATTAGAAGTAGAAGAAGATGATGAAGAAGAAGAGGGAAAAGACAAAGAAGAAGAAGGCAAAGAAGAAGAGGAAAAAGAAAAGAAGATGAAGAAGAAGAAAAAGATGCTGAAGCAGAAGAAGAAGAAGAAAAAGATGATGATGATGATGAAGAAAAAGAAGAAGATGAAGAAGAAGAAGAAGAGGAAGAAGAAAAAGAACAAGAAGAAGATGATGACAAAGAAGAAGGAGATAAACAAGAAGAAGACGAAGAAGAGGAAAAAGAAGAAGAAGTAGAAGATGAAGAAGGAGAAGAAGAAGAAGAAGAAGAAGAAGAAGAAGTATAAGAAGAAAAAAAGTAGAACTAGAAGATGAAGATGGAAAAAGAATGAGAAAAACAATAAGAAGAAAAAGATGATTATGAACATGAAGAGGAAGAGGAAGAAAAGACGAAGAAGAAGAAGAAGAAGAAGAAGAAGAAGAAGAAGAAGAAAAGGAAGTCGAAGAAGTAGAAGAGGAAGAAAAGGAAGTCGAAGAAGAAGTAGAGGAAAAAGAAGAAGAAGAAGATGAAGGAGAAGAAGAAGAGGAGGAAGAGGATGAAGAAGAAGAAGACAAAGCAGAAAAAGAAGAAGAAGAAGTAGAAAAGAAGTATACGAAGAAGAATAAGAAGAAGAAGAAGAAGAAGAAGAAGAAGTAAAAGAAGAAAAAGAAGAATAATAAGATGAAGAAGAAGAAGACAACAACAAAGAAAAAGGATGTGAAGAAGAAGAAAAAGACGAAGAAGAAGAAGAAGAAGAATAAGAGAAGAAGACAAAAAAGTAAAAGAAGAAGAAGAATGAGAAGAAGAAGAAGAAGTCGACGAAGAGGAGGAAGAAGAAGACGAAGTAGAAGAAAATGATGAAGTTGGCAAAGAGGAAGAAGATGATGATGATGAAGAAGAAGAAGAAGGGGTAGAAGAAGAAAAAAACGAAGAAGAAGAAGAAGAAGAAGAAGAAGGAAAAGAGAAAAAAGAAGAAAAAGACAATGAAAAGAAAAAAAGAAGAGGAGGAAGAAGAAGAAGAAGAAGAAGAAGATAAAGAAGAAAAAGAAGAAGGTGATGAAGAAGAAGATGAAGATGAAGAAGTGAAAGGAGAAGATGAAGAAGAAGAAGAAGAAGAAGAAGAAGAAGAAGAAGAAGAAGAAGGCAATGAGAAAAAAGAAGAAAAAGTCAATGAAAAGAAAGAAAAAGAAGAGGAGGAGGAAGAAGAAGAAGAAGAAGATAAAGAAGAAAAAGAAGAAGGTGATGAAGAAGAAGACAAAGAAGACGAAGATGAAGAAGTGAAAGGAGAAGATGAAGAAGAAGAAGAAGAAGAAGTAGAACAACAACTAGAAGAAGAATCAGTAAAAGAAGAAGAAAAAGAAGATGATGAATAAGAAGAAAAATAATAACAACAAGAAGAAGAACAAGAAAAAGAAGAAGAACAAGAAGAAAAAAGGGAAGAAAAAGAGGAATAAACTTAAGAATTCGATGAAGAAGAAAATGAAGATGAAGACAAAGAAGAAAAAGAGGAAGAAGAAGAAGAAGAAGAAGAAAGTGAAGGGGAAGAAGAAGAAGGATAAGAAGAAGAAAAAGTAGTAGAAGAAGAAGAAAAACAAGAACAAGAAGAAGATGATGAAGAAGAAGTAGAAGTAGCAGCAGTAGTAGAAGAAGTTGAAGAAGAAGAAGAAGAAGAAGAAAAAGAAGAAGAAGAAAAAGAAGAAGAAAAAGAAGGAGAAGATGATGAAGAAGAAAATAACAATGAAGAAGAAGATGAATAAGAATAAAACAAAGTAGAGGAAGAGGAATAAGAAGATGAAAATAAAGAAGAAGAAGAAGAAGAAGAATACGAGGAAGAAGAAGAAGTTGAAGAAGAAGAAGAAGAAAAAGAAGATAAATAAAAAAGAAGAAGAGGTAGAAGAAGAAGAAGAAGAAGAAGAAGAGGAAGAAGAAGAAGAAGTACAAGAAGAAGCATAAGAAGGAGGAGAAGAAGAATAACCCAAAGATGAAGAAGAAGAACAAGAAGAAGAAGAAGAAGAAAAAGAAGAAAAAATAGAAGAAGGCGAAGAAGAACAAGATGAAGTGGAAGAGGAAGAAGCCACAAAAAAAGAAGAAAAAGAATAAAGAAGAAGAAGGCAAAGAAAACAAAGACGGAGATGAGGAAGATGAAGAAAAGGATGAAGAAGAATGGAACAAAAAGAAGAAGAAGAGGACGAAGAAGAAGAAGAAGAAGTAGAAAAAGAAGAAAAAGACGAAGAAGAAGTAAAAGAGGAAGAAGAAGAAGAAGAAGACAAAGGAGAAGAAGAAGAAGAAGAAGAAGATCAAGAAGAAGAAGAAGAAGAAGAAGAAGAAGATGATGATGATGAAGAAGGAGAAGGCAAAGAAAAAGAAGATGAAGAAAAAGAAGAAGAAGAAGAAGAAGAAGATGAAGATGAAGAAAAAGAAGAAAAGAAAGAAGAAGAGAAGGAAGAAGGAAACAAAGAAAAGGAAGACAGAGAAGATGAAGAAGAAAAAAAAATGAAGAAGTAGTAGCAATACAAGACGAAGAAGCGAAAGAAGAAGAAGGAGAACAAGAAAAAAAAGAAGACGAAGAAGAAGAAGAGATGAAGAAGAAGAAGAATAATAAGAAGAAGACAAAGAAGTGGAAGAAGAAGTAGATGAAGAAGAAGAAGAAGAAGTAGAAGAAGTAGAAGAGGAAGAAAAAGTAGTAGTAGAAGTAGAAGAAGAAGAAGAAGAAAATGAAGAAGAAGAACAAGCAGAAGAAAAAGAATAAGATGATGAAGAAGAAAAAGAAGACCGTCAAGAAGAAGAATATGAAGACAAGATGAAGAAGAAGAAGTAAAAGAAGAAGAAGAAGTATAAGAGCGACAAGAAGATGAAGAAGAAGACGATGATGAAGAAGACAAAACAGAAGAAAGAGAAGAAGAAGAAGAAGATGAGGAAGAAGACGGAGACGAAGATGAAGAAGAAAAAGAAGATGAACAAGTAGTTGACGTTGAATAAAAAGAAGAAGAAGAAGAAGAAGAAGAAGAAGAAGAAGAAAAGAAGTAGATGAAGAAGAAGAAGAACAAGAAGACGAAGAGGAAGAAGAAGAAGAAGAATAAGAAGAAGAACAACAAAGAAGAAGAAGAAGAAGAAGAAGAAGGAGAAGGCAAAGCAAAAGAAGAAGAAGAAGAAAATAAAAAGAAGGAAAGAAGTAGAAGATGAAAAAGAAAAAGTGGATTATCACGAAGAAGAAAAAGAAGAAGAAGTAGAAGAAGAAGAGGAGGAGGAAGAAAAATTAGTACAAGAAGAAAAATAAGAATAATAATAATAATAATAATGCGAAGAAGAAGAAGAAGAAGAAGAATAAGAAGAAGAAGAATGAGTAGGAGAAGAGAACGAGGAAGCAGAAGAAGAAGAAGAGAAAGAAAAAGAGGAAGAAGAAGAAGAAGATGACGATGAAGAAGAAAAAGAAGAGGAAGAAGAAGAAGAAGAAGAAGAAGCAGAAGAGGAAGAAGAAGATGAATGAGAAGAAGAAAAAGAAGAAAAAGGAAAAAGAAGAAGAAGAATAACAACAAGAAAAAGAATAGTAAAAAGGAGAAGAAGATGATGATGAAGGAAAAGAAGATGAAGAAAAATAAGAAGAATAAAAATAAGAAGCAGTAGGAGGAGGAGAAAGAGAAGAAGAAGAAGAAGAAGATGAAGAAGGAGAAGAAGAAGAAGCAGAAGGAGAAGAAGAGGAAAAGAAGAAGAAGAAGAGGAAGAAGAAGAAGTAGGGGAAGAAAAAGAAGAAACAAAAGACGAAGAAGAAGAAGAAGAAGAAGAAGAAGAAAATGAAGAAGAAGAAAATGAAGAAGAAGAAGAAGTCAAAGAAGAAGAAGAACAAGAAGTAGAAGCACAAGAAGACAAAGAAGAAGAAGAAGAATAACAAGTAGTAGTAGTAGAAGAAGAAGTAGAAAAAGAAGAAGAAGAAGAAGAAGAATAAGAAGTAGAGGAGGAGAAGAAGAAGAAGAAGAAGAAGAAGAAGAGGTAGAAGAAGAAGAAGACAAATAAGAGGAAGAAAATCAACACGAAGAAGATGAAGAAAGAGAAGAAGAAGACGAAGAAGGAGAAGATGAAGAACAACAATAAGAAGAGGAAGAAGAAGAAGAAGAAGAAGATGGCCAAGAAGAAGAAGAAGAAGA
The DNA here is from genome assembly GCA_023846275.1 of Vanilla planifolia. NCBI lineage: Eukaryota > Viridiplantae > Streptophyta > Magnoliopsida > Asparagales > Orchidaceae > Vanilla > Vanilla planifolia. The sequence goes on from JAIUJO010001225.1 coordinate 36,284, forward strand.
AAAAGATGAGGAAGAAGAAGAAGATGATGATGATGATGATCACGATTAAGAAGAAGAAGAGGAAGAAGAAGAAGAAGAATAAGAAAAGAAGTAGGTGAAGAAGATGAAGAAGAAGAAGAAATAGAAAAAGAGGAAGAAGAAGGAAAAGAAAAAGAGGAAGAAGAAGGAAAAGAAAAAGAGGAAGAAGAAGAACATGAAGAACAACAACAAGATGGAGCAGATGAAGAAGAAGAAGGATAAGAAGAAGAAGAAGAAGAAGAAGAAGAAGAAAAGAGGAATAAACTGTAGAAGTCAAAGAAGAAGTTGATGAAGTAGAACAAGAAGTTGATTAAGAAGAAGAAGAGGAGGAAGAAGAAGAAGAATGTGATGAAGAGGAAGAAGAAGAAGAAGAATGTGATGAAGAGGAAGAAGAAGAAGAAGAAGAAGAATAAGAATAAGAAGAAGAAAAAGAAGAAGGCAAAGTAGAACAATAAGAAAATGAAGTTAAAGAAGAAGAAGAAGAGGAGGAAGAAGAAAAAGAAGAAGAAGAAGAAGAAGAAGAAGAAGAAGAAGAAGACAACATAGAAGAAGAAGAGGAAGAAAAGACGAAAAGGGATACGATGAAGAAGAAGACCAAGAAGAGGAAGATGAAGAAAGAAGAAGAGAAGAAGATGAAGAAGAGGAAAAAGAGGAATAAGCTGAAGAAGTCGCTGAAGAAGAAAATGAAGATGAAGATGAAGAAGAAGAAGAAGGAGAAGAAGAAGAAGGAGAAGAAGAAGATGACGAAGAGGAAAAAGAAGAAGGATAAGAAGAAGAAGAAGAAGATGAAGATGATGAAAAAGAAGATGAAGAAGTAAAAGAACAAGTAGAAGTAGTAGTAGTAGTAGAAGAAGAAGAAGAAAAAGAAGAAGAAGATGAAGAAGAAGGAGACAAAAACAAAGAAGGAGAAGATGAAGCAGAAGTAGAAGACAAATAAGAAGAAGAAGATGATGAGAATGAAGAAGATGAAGAGGAAGAAGAATAAAACGACGAAAACGAAGAGGAAGAAGAAGAAGAACACGAAGAAGAAGAAGAAGAAGATGAAGAAGAAGAATAAGAAAAGGAAGATGAAGAAAAAGAAGAAAAAGAAAAAGAAGAAGTTGAAGATGAAGAGGAAGAGGAAGAAGAAAAAGTACAAGAAAAAGAATAAGGAGGAGGAGGAGAAGAAGAAGAAGAATACAAAGAAGAAGAAGAAGAAGAAGAATAAGAATAAGAAGAAGGAGAATAAGAGAAGCAAGAAGAAAAAGAAGAAGAAGAAAAAGAAAAAGAAGAAAAAACAGAAGAAGGTGAAGAAGTAGATGAAGAGGAAGAAGAAGAAGGCACAAAAGATGACGAATAAGGCGAAGAAGAAGAAGGCAAACAAGACGAAGATGAAGAAGAGGATGAAGAAGAAGGTAAGGAGAAGAAGAAGAAGAAGAAGAAGTAGAAGTAGTAAAAGAAGAAGAAGAAGAAGATAAGGGAGAAGAAAAAGAAGATCAAGAAGAAGAAGTAGATGAAGATGAAGAAGAAAAAGAAGAAGAAGAAGAAGAAGTTGATGAAAAAGAAGAAGAAGATGAAGAAAAAGAAGACAAAGAAGAAGAGGAAGAAGAAGAAGAACATGAAGAAGAAAAAGAAGAAAACGAAGAAGAAGAGAAGGGGAGAAAGAAGAAGGAAACGAAGAAAAGAATGACAGAGAAGACGAAGAAGATGACGACGAAAAGGAAGAAGAAAAAGAAGAAGCAGTAGTAGTAGAATAAGAAGAAGACAAAGAAGAAGAAGAGGGAGAAGAAGAAGAAGAAGAAGATGATGAAGAAGTAGAAGAAGTAGTAGAAGAATAAGAAGAAGAAGAAGAGGAAGAAGAAGAAGAAGAAGAAGATGAAGTAGAAGAACAATAAGAAGAAAAAGAATAAGATGAAGAAAAAGATGTAGAAGAAGATGGTGAAGAAGAAGATGATGAAGAAGAAGAAGATGGAGAAGAAGAAGAAGAAGAAGAAGAAAAAGAAGAAGAAGAAGAAGATGATGAAGAAGAAGATGAAACAGAAGAAAGAGAAGAAAAAGGAAAGGAAGAAGAAGAAGTAGAAGAAGAAGAAGAGGAAGAAGATGGAGATGAAGAAGAACAAGAAGTAGAAGAAGAAGAAAATGTGGTTGATGATGAGTAAGAAGAAGAAGAAAAAGAAGAGGAAGAAGAAGAAAAAAAGTAGATGATGAAGAATAAGAAGGAGATGAAGATGAAAAACAAGAAGAAGAAGAAGAAGAAGAAGAAGACAATGAAGATGACAAAGTAGGAGATGAAGAAGAAGAAGATGAAAAAGATAAAGAAAAAGAAGAAGATGAAGAAGAAGAAGAAGAAGAAGAAGAAGAAGAGGAATAAGAAGAAGAAGAAGTTGACAAAGAAGAACAAGAGGAAGAAGAAGAAGGCAAAGAAAAAGAAGAAGAAGGAGAAGAAGAAAATAAAATGAAGAAATGAAGTGGAAGAAGAAAAAGAAGAAGATGATGATCACGATGAAGAAGAAGAAGAAGAAGAAGAAGAGGAAAACAAAGAAGAAGATGATGAAGAAGAAGAAGAAGAAGAAGAGGAAGACAAAGAAGAAGATGAAGAAGAAGAAGAAGAAGACAAAGAAGAAGATGATTAAGATGAAAATGAAGAGGAAGAAGAAGAAGAAGAAGAAGAAGAAGAAGATGAAGATGAAGATAAAGAAGAAGTAGAAGAAGTAGAAGAAGAAGAAGAAGAAGAGGAGGAGGACGTAAAAGACTCAGAAGAAGAAAAAGAAGAAAAAAAAGAAGAAGAAGAATAACAAGAAGAAGAAGAATAAAAAGGAGGAGATGATGTGTAAGATGAAGAAGAAGAAGAAAAAGGAAAATAAGAAGAAGCAGACGGAGGAGAAAAAGAACAAGAAGACGAACAAGTAGAAGGTGAAGTAGAAGAAGAAGAAGTAGAAGAAGAAGAATAGAAAGAATTAGAAGAAGAGGAATAAGAAGAAGAAGAGGAAGAAAAAGAAGAAATAGAAGACGATGAAGAAGAAGAAGAAGAAAACGAAGTGGAAAAAGTCAAAGAAGAAGAAGAACAAGATGAGAAAGAAGAAGAGGAATAACAAGTAGTAGTAGTAGTAGAAGAAGAAGAAGAAGAAGAAGAAGAAGAAGAAGAAGAAGAAGAAGAAGTAGAAGCAGAAGAAGAAGACGAAGAAGAAGAAGAAGACGAAGAAGATGAAGAAAAAGATGAAGTAGACGAAGAAGGAGAAGAAGAAGAAGAAGAAGAAGAAGAAGGAGATGAAGAAAATCAAGAAAAAGATGGCCTTAAGAAGAAGTAGAAGGAGAAGAAGAAAAAGATGAGGAAGAAGAAGAAGATGAATAAGATGATGATCACGATTAAGAAGAAAAAGATGAAGAATAAGAATAAGAAGAAGAAGAAGAAGAAAAAAGAAGACGATGAGGAAGAAGGGGAAGAAGGAGAAGAAGAAGAAGAGTAAGAAGGAGAAGAAGAGAAGAAGAAGAAGAAGAAGAAGAAGAAGAAAAAGAAGAGTAAGAAAACGGAGAAGAAGAAGAAGAAGAAGTGGAAGTAGAAGATGATGAAGAAGACGAAGAGGAAGAAGGGGAAGGAGAAGAAGACAAAGAAGAAGAAGAAGAAGAGTAAGATGAAGAAGAAGAAGTTGAAGAAGATGTCGAAGAAGAAGAAGAAGGCAAAGAAGAAGAAGAAGAAGAAGAAGGCGAAGAAGAAAAAGAAGAAGAAGAAGAAGAAGATGATGATGATGATGATGGTGACAATGATGATGATGATAATAAAGAAGATGAAGATGAGGAATAAGAAGAAGATGAAGAGGAGGAGGACGAAGTAGAAGAAGAGTAAGAAGAAGAAAAAGAGGAAGAAGAAGAAGAAGAAGAAGAAGAAGAAGAAGGAGAAGAAGAAGATGTAGAAGAAGAAGAACAAGGAGAAAAGAAGATTAAGAATAAGAAGCAGGAGAATAGGAAAAAGAAGAAGAAGAAATAGAGAAAGAAGAAGAAGGAGAAGTAGAAGAAGAAGAAGAAGAAGAAGAAGAAGAAGAAGAAGTAGCAGAAGAAGAGGAAGAAAATGAAGAAGAAGAGGGCGACGAAGAAGTAGATGACTAAGTGAAAGACAATGAAGAAGAAAAAGAAGAAGAAAAGGGAGAAAAAATACAAGAAGAAAATGACAGAAGAAGATTAAGAAGAAGAGAAAAAAAATAAAGCAAAAGAAAAAGAAGAAATAAAGATGAAGAGGAAGAAGAAGAAGAAGGAATAAAAGGAGATGAAGAAGGAGAAGAAGAGGAAGAAGAAGAAGAAGAAGAAGAAGAAGAAGAAGAAGAACAAGAAGAAGAAAAATAAGAAGAAAACGATGGAGAAGGAGAAGGAGAAGAAGAAGAAGAAGAAGAAAAAAAGAAAATGAAGAAGAAGAAGAAAAAGTTGAATAGAAGAAGAAAAAGTTGAATAAAAGAAGAAAAAGTTGATGAAGGAGAAGAAGAAGAAGACAAAGAAGAAGGAGAAAAAGAAGAAAAAGAAGAAGAAAAAGAGGAAGCAGAAGAAGAAGAAGAAGAAGAAGAAGAAGATGATGATGATGATAAAGAAGGTTAAGAAGAAGATGAAGAAGAAGAATATGAAGAAGAGGAAGAAGAACAAGTCGAAGAAGAAGAAGAAGAAAAAGAAGAAGAAGCCGAAGAAAAGGAAGAAGAAGAAGAAGTGGATAACGATAAAGATGAAGAAGAAGAATATGAAGTAGAAGAGGAAGAAGAAGATGAAGAAGAAGAAGAAGAAGAAGGAGTAGAAGAAGAAAAAGAAGAAGAACAAGAAGAAGAAATAATAGAAGAAGTTGGAGAAGAAGAAAGAATAGAAGAATTTGGAGAAGAAGAAGAAGAAGTAGAAGAAGATGAAGAAGAAGAAGAAGAAGAAGAGGAAGAAGAAGAAGAAGAAGAAGAAGAAGACTATGATGATGAAGGAGAAGAACAAGAAAAAGATGAAGAAGATGTTGAAGATAAAGAAGAAGTAGAAGTAGAAGAAGAAGAAGAAGAAGAGAAGAAGAAGAAGAAGAAGAAGAAGAGGAAGAAAAAAAGTAGAAGAAGTAGAAGAAGAAGATGGCAAAGAAGAAGGAAAAGAAGAAGAAGAAGAAGATGAAGAAGAAGAAGAAGAAGAAAAAGAAGAAGAAGACAAAGAAGAAGAAGAAGAAGAAGATGATGGTGATGATGATGGTGATGATGAAGAAATAGAAGAAGAAGAAGAATAAGAAGAAGAAGAGGAGGAGGAGGAAGAAGAATAACAAAAAGAAGAGAAAGAAGAAAAACCACAATAAGAATAAGAAGAGGAAGAAGAAGTAGAAAAGCTAAAAGAAGAAGAAGAAGAAGAAGAAAAGCTAGAAGAATAAAAATAAGAAGTAGAATTAGTAAAAGAAGATGATGAAGAAGAAGAAGATGATGATGAAAAAGAAGAAGAAGAAAAAGAAGACGACAACGAAGAAGAAGATGCCTAAGAAAATGAAGAAGAAGAAGATGAAGAGAGAGAATAAGAAGAAGAAGGAAAGAAGAAAAAGAAGACAAAGAACAATATTAAGATGAAGAAGAAGAAGAAGAAGAAGAAAAAATGTAGACAAGGACGAAGAAGAAGAAGAAGAAGAAGAAAAAATGAAGACAAGGACGAAGAAGAAGAAGAAGAAGAAGATGAAGAAGAAGAAGAAGAAGAAGAAGATGAAGAAGAAGAAGTGGAAGAAGAAGAAGAAAAAGAAGAAGAAGAAGAAGAAGAGGAGGAGGAGGAAGAAGAAGAAGAAGAAGAAGAAGAAGAAGAAAGAGAAGAAGAAGAAGAAGAAGAAGAAGAAGATCAAAAAGGAATAAAAAGAGAAGAGAAAGTAGAGGAAGAGGAGGAAGAAGAAGAAAAGAAGAAGAATAAGAAGTAGAAGACGAAGTAGAAGAAGAAGGAGTCGTAGAAGAATTGGGTGAAGAGGAGGAGGTAGAAGAAGAAGGCGACAAAGAAGAAGAAGAAAAAGAAGAAGATGAGGTAAAAGACAAAGAGGCAGAACAAGAAGAAGAAGCAGAAGAAGAATAGGAAGAGGAAGAAGTAGAAGAAGACGAAGAAGAAGATGAAGTAGAGAAGACTAAGAAGAGGAAGAAGATGACGACGATGATGATGAAGTCAAAGAAGAAGAAGAAGGAGAAGAAGAAGATGAAGAAGAGAATGAAGAAGAAGAAGAAGGAGAAGAAGAAGAAGAAGAAGATGAAGAAGAGGAAGAAGAAGAAGAAGAAGAAGGAGGAGAAAAAGAATACGAGGAAGAACAAGAGGAAGAAGAAGGGAAGAAGTAGTAGAAGAAGAAGAAGAGTAATAATAACAATAAAAATAATAATAATAATAAGAGTAATAAGAAGATGACTAAGAAGATGAAGACGAAGAACAGGAAGAAGAAGAAGATCAAGATGAAGAAGAAGAAGAAGACAAAAAGGTTGACAACGAAGAAGAAGAAGTAGAAGATGAAGAAGAAGAAGACAAAGAAGAGGAAGAGGAAGAAGAACAAGAAGAAGAAGAAGAAAATGAAGAAGAATAAGAAGTTGAAGAAGAAGAAGAAGAAGAAGAAGAAAAGAAGATGACAAGGAAGAAGAAGAAGAAGATGAAGAAAAAGAAGTAGAAAATGAAGGAAACGGAAAAGAAAAAGAAGAAGAAAACCAAGAAAAAGAAGAGGAAGAAGAAGAAGAAGAAGAACATGGTGAAGAAGAAGAAGAATAATAATAATAATAAGAAGAAGAAGAAGTGGAAGAAGAAGAAGATGAAGATGAAGAAGAGGTGGAAGTTGAAGAAGAAGAAGAAGAATAAGAAGATGAGGAAGAAGAAGAAGAAGAAGAAGAAAAAGAAGATGAGGAAGAAGAAGAAGAAGAAGAAGAAAAAGTAGATGAGGAAGAAGAAGAAGAAGAAGAAAAAGAAGAACAAGACGAAGAAGAGGAAAGAGAAGAAGAAGAGGAAGAACAAGAACAAGAAGAAGAAGAAGAAGAGAAAGAAGAAGAGAAGAAGAAGAAGAAGAAGAAGAATAAGAATAAGAAAAAGAAGAAAAAGAAGAAAAAGAAGAAAAAGAAGAAAAGGAAGAAGATGAACATGAGGAAGAAGATGAGATGAAGAATAGGAAGAAGAAGAAGAAGATGAAGAAGAAGATGAAGAAGACGAAGAGGAGCACGATAAGAAAGATGAAGAAGACGAAGCAAAAAAGATGAACACGAAAAGGAAGAAGACGAACAAGAACAAGAACAACAAGAAGAAGATGAAGTCGAAGAAGAATAATTATAAGGGGAAAAAGAAGAAGTAGAAGATGAAGAAGAAGATGATGAAGAAGAAGTAGAAGATGAAAAAGAAGAAGAAGATGATGATGATGATGAAAAAGAAGAAGAAGTAGACGAGGTGGAGGTATAAGAAGAAAAAGAAGAAGAAATATTGAAAAAGAACAATAAGCAAGCGAAGAGGAAGAAGAAGATTAAAAAGGAGGAGGAGGAGGAGGAGGAGAAGAAGAAGAAGGAGAAGAAAAATAAGAAGAATAAAAGAAAAGAAGCAGGAGAAGAAGAAGAAGAAGAAGAAGAAGTGGAAGAGGAAGAAGAAGAAGAAGAAGAAGAAAAAGAAACAGAAAAAGAAGACAAACAAGCACAAGAAGAAGAAGATGAAGAAGAAGATGAGTAAGAAAAGAAGAAAATTAAGAGGAAGAGGTAGAAGTAGGAGAAAACTAAGAAGTTAAAGAAGAAGAAGAAGAAGAAGAAGAAAAAGAAGAAAAAGAAGAAGAAGAACTAGAAGAATAAGACTATGAAGAAGAAGGAGAAGAAGAAGAAGTAGTAGAAGAAGCAGAAGAAGAAGAAGAAGAAGAAGAAGAAGAAAATTAAGAAGAAGAGGAAGGAATAAAAGGAGAAGAAGGAGAAGAGGTGGAAGAAGTAGAAGAAGAAGAAGAAGAAGTTGTAGAAGAAGAAAAACAAGAAGGAGAAATAAAAGAAGAATAAAAAGAAGAAGAAGAAGAAGAAAAAAAAAGAAGTAGAGGAAGGAGAAGAAAAAGTAGAAGTAGTAGAAAAAGTAGAAAAAGAAAAAGAATGAGAAGAAGAAGAAGAAGAAGAAGAAGAAGAAGAGGAAGATGAAGAAGATGACAAAGTGGAAGAAAAAGGAGAGGAAATGAGGAAAAAGAAGAAGACAAAAAAAAAGAAGAAGAAGTTTAAGAAGAAGAAGAAGAACATTAAAAAGAATAAGAAAATAAAGAAGAAGAAGAAGAAGACGAGGAAAAAGTAGTTGAAGAGAGGCAAGAAGAAGTCGAAGAAGAGGTGCAAAAAGAAGACAAAGAAGAAGAAAAAGAAGAAGTAGAAGTAGAAGACGAAGAAGATGTAGAAGAGGAAGAAGAACAAATAGAAAACGAAGACGAAGAAGTAGAAGAAGAAGATTAAGAAGAAGAAGAAGTACGAGAAGAAGAAATAAAATAATAATAGGAGTAATAGTAATAATAATAATAATAATGACTTGAAGATTAAGAAAAGGAAGAAGAAGAATAAGAAGAAAGACAAGATGGAGAAGAAGAAGAAGACAAAGAAGAAAGAGGAAAAGAGGAGGAAGAAGAAGAAGAAGACGATAAAGAAGCCAAAGAAGAAGAAGAAGAAGAAGACAACGAAGAAGAAGAAGAAGAATAAGAAGAGGAAGAAGAAGAAGGCAAAGAAGAAGAAGAAGATGTAAATGTAGGAAAATGAGAAGAAGATGAAGAAAAAGAAGAAGAAGAAGAAGAAGAAAAGGAAGACGAAGAAGAGAAAGACGAAGAAGAAGAAGAGGAAGAAGAAGGCGAAGAAGAAGAAGAAGGAGAGGACGAAGAAGAAGAAGAAGATGATGAAGAAGACGAAGAAGAAGAAGAAGAAGAAGAAGAAGAAGAAGAAAATAAAGAAGAAGAAGAGGAGGAAGAAGAAGAAGAGGAAGAAGAAGAAGAAGAAGAAGAAGAAGGTGTAGAAGAAAAAGAAGATGAAGAAAAAGATGACGACGACGAAGAAGAACAAAAACAAGAAGATGAAGGTGCAGAAGAATATGAAGAAGAAGAATAAGAGGAAGAAGAAGAAGAAGAAAAAAAAGAGGAGGAAGAAGAAGAAGAAGAAAAAGAAGAACAAACAAAAAAAGTCGACAAAGAAGTAAAAGAAGAAGAACAAGAAGATGATAATGAGGAAGAAGAGGAGGAAGAAGAAGAAGAATATAATGACGATGAAGAAGGTGAAGAAAAACAAGAAGAAGAAGAAGAAGAAGAAGAAGAAGAAGAAGAAGAAGAAAAGGAGGAGGAGGAAGAACAAGAAGAAGATAATGAAGAAGAAGAAGAAGAAGAAGAAGAAAAGGAAGAGGAAGAAAAAAAATCAATGAAGAAGAAGATGAAGGCGAAGAAGAAGAAGAAAAATAAGAAGAAGAAGAAGACAACAAAGAAGAAGAAGAAGACGTAAAAAATAAGAAAATGAAGATGGTGATGAAGAAGAAGACGAAGAAGAGGAAAATGAAGAAGGGAGAAGAGAGGAAGATGAAGTAGAAGAAGAAATTGAAGAAAAAGAAGAAAAAGAAGAAGAAGAACAACAATAAGATGAAGGAGTAGAAGAAGAAGAAGGAGAAGAATAAGAAGAAGAAGAAGACGAAGAAGAAGAAAAAGTGGAATAAATTGAAGAAGTCAATAAAGAAGAAAAAGAAGAAGACCACCACGAAGAAGAAGAAGAAGATGCTGAAAATGAAGAAGATGAAGAATTTGCAGAAGGCGAAGAAGAAGAAGAAGAAGAAGTAGAAAAAGAAGAAGAAGAAGAAGATGATGATGAAGATGAAGTAGTAGTAGAAGAAGAAGAAGAAGGAGAGGAAAACGAAGAAGAAGAAGGAGAAGAAGAATAAGAAGAAGAAGAAGGAAAAAAAGAAGAAAAAGAAGAAGATGATGAAAAAGAAAACAAAAAAGAAGAAGAAGATGATGATGTTGAAGAAGAAGAAGAAGAAGAAGAAGAAGAAGATGATGAAGAAGAAGAAGACGAAGAAGAAGAAGAAGAAGAAAAAGAAGAAGAAGAAGAAGAAGAAGAAGTCAAAGAAGTAGAAGGATAAGAAGAAGACGAAGAAGAAGAAGAAGGAGAAGAAGATGATGATGATGATGATGACGACGAAGAAGAGGAAGAAGAAGAAAGGAAGAAGTAGAAGATGAAGTAGAAGAAGAAGGTGACGTAGAAGAATAGGGTGAAGAGGAGGAAGAAGAAGAAGGCGACAAAGAAGAAGAAGAAAAAGAAGAAGATGAGGTAGAAGACAAAGAGGCAGAACAAGAAGAAGAAATAGATGAAGAACAGGAGGAAGAAGAAGCAGAAGAAGACAAAGAAGATGAAGAAGAAGAAGACTAAGAAGAGGAAGAAGAAGAAGAAGAAGATGATGATGATGACGATGAAGAAGTCGAAGAAGAAGAAGAAGGAGAAGAAGAAGATGAAGAAGAAAATGAAGAAGAAGAAGAAGGAGAAGAAGAAGAAGAAGATGAAGAAGATGAGGAAGAAGAAGAAGAAGAAGAAAAAGAAAAAGAATAAGAAGAAGAACAAGAGGAAGAAGAAGAGAAGAAGTAGTAGAAAAAGAGGAAGAGTAATAATAACAACAATAATAAGAAGAAAAAGAAATAGAGTAATAAAAAGATGACAAAGAAGATGAAGATGAAGAACAGGAAGGAGAAGAAGATGAAGAAGAAGAAGAAGAAGACAAAAAAGATGACGAATAAGAAGAAGAAGTAGAAGATGAAGAAGAAGAAGGTAAAGAAGAGGAAGAAGAAGAAGAACATGAAGAAGAAGAAGAAGAAAATGAACAAGAATAAGAAGTTGAAGAAGAAGAAGAAGAAGAAAAAGAAGAAGATGACGAAGAAGAAGAAGAAGAAGAAGATGAAGAAGAAGAAGTAGAAAATGAAGGAGAAGGAAAAGAAAACGAAGAAGAAAACCAAGAAAAAGAAGAGGAAGAAGAAGAAGAAGAAGAAGAAGAAGAATAAGAAGAAGAAGAAGAAGTGGAAGAAGAAGGAGATGAAGACGAAGAAGAAGTGGAAGTTGAAGAAGAAGAAGAAGAAAAAGAAGATGAGGAAGAAGATGAAGAAGAAGAAGAAGAAAAAAAAAGAACAAGACGAAGAAGAGGAAAGAGAAGAAGAAGAGAAAGAGGAAGAAGAAGAAGAAGAAGAAGAAGAAGACGACAATGAAAAAGAAGTTGAAGAGAGACAAGAAGAAGACGAAGAAGAGGAGGAACAAGACGACAAAGAAGAAAAAGAAGAAGTAGAAGTAGAAGATGAAGAAAAGGTAGAAGAGGAAGAAGAAGAAGGAGAAAACGAAGAAGAAGAAGAAGAAGTACGAGAAGAAGAAATAGAACAATAATAGGAACAACAGTAATAATTATAATAATAATGACTTGAAGGTTAAGAAAAGGAAGAAGAAGAATAAGATGAAAGAGAGGATGAAGAAGAAGAAGATAAAGAAGACAGAGGAAAACTAAAGGAGGAGGAAGAAGAAGATGATAAAGAAGCCAAAGAAGAAGAAGAAGAAAAAGAAGAGGAAGAAGAAGAAGAGAACGAAGAAGAAGAAGAAGAAGAAGAAGAAGAGGAAGAGGAAGAAGAAGAAGGCGAAGAAGAAGAAGATGTAAATGTAGGAAAATGAGAAGAAGATGAATAAGAAGAAAAAGAAGAAGGACGAAGAAGAGAAAGACGAAGAAGAAGAAGAAGAAGAAGGCGAAGAAGAAGAAGAAGAAGAGGACGAAGAAGAAGAAGAAGAAGAAGACAAAGAAGAAGAAGAAGAAGAAAATAAAGAAGAAGAAGAGAGTAAGAAGTAAAAGAAGAAGAACAAAGAAGAAGAAGGTGAAGAAGAAGAAGAAGATGAAGAAAAAGATGACGACGACGAAGAAGAAGAACAACAAAAAGACGAAGGTGCAGAAGAATTTGAAGAAGAAGAATAAGAGGAGGAAGAAGAAGAAGAAGAAAAAGAGGAAGAAAAAGAAGGAGAAAAAGAGGAACAAACAGAAAAAGTCGACGAAAAAGTAAAAGAAGAAGAATAAGAAGATCATAATGAGGAAGAAGAGGAGGAAGAAGAAGAAGAATATAATAATTAGAAGAAGAAGAAGAAGAAAAAGAAGAATGTGAAGAAAAACAAGAAGAAAACAAAGAAGAAGAAGAAGAAGAAGAAGACGAGGAGGAGGAAGAACAAGAAGAAGATAAGGAAGAAGAAGAAGAAAAAGAAGAAGAAGAAGAAGAAGAAGAAAAGGAAGAGGAAGAAGAAAAAATCAATGAAGAAGAAGTTGAAGGCGAAGAAGAAGAAGAAAAATAATAATAAGAAGAAGAAGAAGAAGAAGAAGGCGAAGAAAAATAAGAAAATGAAGAAGGTGATGAAGAAGAAGGTGAAGAAGAGGAAAATAAAGAAGAGAAAAGAGAGGAAGACGAAGTAGAAGAAGAATTTGAAGAAAAAGAAGAAGAAAAAGAAGAACAACAACAAGATGAAGGAGTAGAAGAAGAAGAAGGAGAAGAATAAGAATAAGAAGAAGAAGAAGAAGAAGAGGAAGAAAAAGAGAAAGGAGAAGAAGAAGAAGAAAAAAAAGAATAAACTGAAGAAGTTGAAGAAGAAAAAAAAGAAGAAGACCACCACGAAGAAGAAGAAGAAGAAGAAGAAGATGTTGAAAAGGAAGAAGATGAAGGATTAGAAGAAGGCAAAGAAGAAGAAGAAGAAGAAAAAGTAGAAAAAGAAGAAGAAGAAGAAGAAGATGAAGATGAAGTAGAAGAAGAAGAAGAAGAAGAAGAAGGAGAAGTTAATGAAGAAGAAGAAGAAGAAGAAGAACAAGAAGAAGAAGAAGGCGAAGAGGAAAAAGAAGATGATGAGAATGAAGAAGAAGAAGACAAAGAAGAGGAGGAAGAAGAAGAAGAAGAGAAAGAAAAAGAAGAAGAAGAAGAAGATGATGAAGAAGAAGAAGAAAAAGAAGAAGAAGAAGAAGAAGAAGAAGAAGAAGATGATGATGATGAATAAAATGAAGAAGAAGTAGAAGAAGAAGAGGAGAAGAAGGAAGAAAAATAAGTACATGAAGAAGAATGAGAAGAAGAAGAAAAAGTAGAAGAAGAAGAAGATGAAGAAAATAAAGAAGAAGAATAAGAAGAAGAAGAATAATGTGAAGAAGAAGAAAAAGAAGAATAAGAAGAAGAAGAATGAGTTGGAGATGACATGAAGAAGAAGAAGAAGAAGGAAAAAAGACAACAGAAGAAGGCGAAGGAGAAGAAGATAAAGAAGAAGAAGAAGGCACAGAAGAAGAAGTAGAAGTTGAAGAAGAAGAAGGCGAAGACGAGGAACATGAAGACAAAGAAGTGGAAGAAGAAGAAGAAGAAGAAGAAGAACAAGTAGTTGATAATGAAGAAGAAGTAGAAGAAGAAGAAAAGAAGTAAATGAAGAAGAAGAAGAAGAGGAAGAAGAAACAGAAGAAGATGAAGAAGAAGAAGTAGAAGAATAAGATGAGATGAAGATGAAGAAGTAGAAGAAGAAGAAGAAGAAGAAGAAGAAGAACCAGAGGACAAAGAAGAGGACAAAGAAGAAATAGATGAAGAGAATGACAAAGATGAAGAAAAAGAAGAAGTTGGCAAAAAAGAAGAAGAAGAAGAACAAGATGATGACGAAGAAAATGAAGAACAATTCGAAGATAAAGAAGGACAAGAAGGAAAATAAGAAATAAAAAGAAGAAGAAGAAAAGATGAAGAAGTACAAGAAGAAAAAGAAGAAGTAGAAGAAGATGATGAATAATAAAAATAATGATAACAAGAAGATTACGATGAACAAGAAGAAGAAGAAAAGGTGAAGATGAAGAAGAAGATTAAGGTAAAGAAGAAGAAGAAGAAGAAGAAGAAAAAGAAGAACAAGAATAGAAGAAGAAGAAGAAGAAGAAGTGGAAAAAGTAGTTATGATAAAGAAGAAGAAAAGAAGTAGATAAAGAAGAAGAAGAAGAAGAAGAGAAGAAGAAAAATAAGATGATAAAGAAGAAGAAGAAGGAGAATAAGATGAGAAGAAGATGAAGAAGTAGAGGAAGAAGATAAGAAAGAAGAAGAAGAAGTAGAAGAAGGCAAAGAAGAAGAAGAAGAAGAAGAAGAAGAAAGAAAAAGAAGAAGAGCAAGAAGAGGAAGAAGAAGAAGAAAAAGGCAAAGAAAAAGAGGAAGAAAAAGAAGAAAATAAAAAGAGGAGAAATGGTGGAAGAAGAAGAAGAAGGAGATGATCATCACGATGAATAAGTAGAAGAAGAAGAAGAAGAAGAAAAGGAAGAAGAAGAAGAAGAAGAAGAAGAAGAAGAAAATTTGTAAGAAGTAGAAGAAGAAGAAGAAGAAAAGGAAGAAGAAGAAGAAGAAGAAGAAAAATTGTAAGAAGTAGAAGAAGAAGAAGAAGATGATGAAGTAGAAGAAGAGGAAGAGGAAGATGAAGAAGACAAAGAAGATGAAGGAGAAGAAGAAGAAGAGGAAGAAAAGAAGAAGAAGAGGAAGAGGAAGAAGAAGACGACGAAGAATGGGAAGAAGAAGAAGATGAAGATGAAGGCGAAGAAGAAGAAAAAGAAGAAAACAATGACTATGTCGATGATGATGAAGAAGAAAAAAAAGAAGAACAAGGTGACGAAGAAGAAGAAGAAGGAGAAGAAGAAGAATTAGATGAAGTTGAAGCAGTAGGAGGAGGAGGGGGAGAAGAAGAAGAAGAATAAGAAGAAGAAGAAGAAGAAGAAGAGTAATAAGAAGAGGAAGAAGATGACGAAGAAAATGAAGAAGAATAAGAAGAAGAAGAAGAAGGATAAGAAGTTAAAGAAGAAGAAGGAAAGATGAAGAAGAAGAATAAGAAGAAGAAGAAGAAGAAGAAGAAGAAGAAGAAGAAGAATAAGAAGAAGATGAAGAAGTAGAAGAAGAAGAAAAGGAAGAAGGCCACGATAAAGAAGAAGAAGAAGAAGAAAAAGGTGAAGATGAAGAAGAAGAAGAAGGAGACGAAGAAGAAGAAGAAGAAGAAGAAGAATTAGATGAAGTCAAAAAAGGAGGAGGAGGAGAAGAAGAAGAAGAAGAAGATGATGATGATGATGATGATGAAAGCTAAGAAGAAGAAGAAGAAGAAGAAGGAGAAGAAGAAAAAGGAGAAGAAGAAAAGATGAAGAATAGTAAGAAGAAGAGGAACAAGAAGAAGAAGAACAAGACTAAGACGAAGAAGTAGAACAAGAAAAAGGTGAAGATGAAGATGAAGTTTAAGATAAAGAAGAAGAAGAAGAAAATGACGAAGAAGGAGAAGAAGAAGAAGAAGAAGAAGAAGAGAAAGAAGAAGAAGAAGAAGAAGAAAAGAAGATGAATAAGAAGAAGAAAAAGAAGAAGAAGAAAAAGAAGATGAAGAAATTGAAGAAGTAGAAGGAGAAGATGAAGAAGAAGAAGAAAAAGAAGAAGAAGAAGAAGAAGAAGAAGAAGAAGAAGACAAAGAAGAAGAAGAAGAAGAAGAAGACAAAGAAGGAGGAGAAGAAGAAGAAGAAGAAGAAGAAGATGATGACGATGATGATGACAACGATGATGAAGATGAAGATGAATAAGAAGAAAAAGAAGAAAAACAAGAAGAAGAAGAGGAAAAAGTAGAAGAATAAGAAGAAGAAAAAGAAGAAAAAGAATAGTAAGAAGAAGAAGAAGAAGAAAAATTAAAATAATAAAAATATGATGATCTAGGAGAAGGCAAAAAAGTAGAAGAAAGAGAAGGAGAAGAAGGACAAGAAGAAATAAAAGAAGAAGAAGAGGAAGGAAGGGAAAGAAGAAGAAGAAGAAGAAGAAAAAAGATGAAGATGGAGAATAAGAGAATGAAGAAGTAGATGACTAAGAAATGAAGAAGAAGAAAACAAAGAAGCAGAAGAGAGAGAAGAAGAAGAAGATGAAGATGACAAAGAAGAAGATGAAGATGACAAAGAAGAAGAAGAAGAAAAATACAAAGAGGAAAAAGAAGAAGAACTAGATAATGAAGACAAAGAAGAAGAAGAAGATGATGATGAAGAAGAAGAAGTAGAAGAAGAATGAGAACAAGAAGAGAAAGAGGAAGAAGAAGAAGAAGAACTTATAAAGGAAAAAGAAGAAGGGGAAGAGGAGGAGGAAGAAGAAGAAGAAGAAGAAGAAGACGAAGTTGAAGAAGAAGCGGAAGAAGAAGAAGAAGAAGAAGAAGAAAAAGATTAAGAAGACGAAGAAGAAGCAGAAGAATAAAAAGAAGAAGAAGAAGTAGTAAAAGAAGAAAAAAAAGAAGAAAATGAACAAGAATGAGGAGGAGAAGAAGAAGAAGAATAAGATGGAGAAGAAGAAGAAGAAGAAGAAGAAGAAGAGGAAGAAGAAAAAGCAAAAGAAGAAAAATTTGAAGAGGAAGAAGAGGAAGATGACGACAAAGAAGAGGAAGAATAAGAAGTAGAAGAAGAAGATGAAGAAGAAGAAGAAGAAGAAGAAAGGAAAGAAGTAGGAAAAGAAGATGAAGAAGAATAAGAGAAGAAGAAGAAGTATAAGAAGGAAAGAAGAAGAAGAAAAAGTAGAAGATGAAGAAGAAGGCAAAAGAAGAAGAAAAACAAGAAGAAGAAGAAGAAAACAATGGTGATCATGAAAAAGAAGGGGAAGAAGAAGAAGAAGAAGTAGAAGAACAATAAGAAGAAGAAGAGGAAGTCGGAGAAGAAGAAGAGGAAGAAGAAGAAGAAGAAGAAGACAAAGAAGAGGAAGAGGAAGAAGAAGAAAAAGAAGATGATGAAGAAGAAGAAGAAGAGGAGGAAGAAGAAGAGAAGAAGAAGATGAAGAAGAAGAAGAAGTCAACGAAGAAGGCCACAACAAAAAAGAAAAAGAAGAAGAAGAAAAGGAAGAAAAGAAGAAGATGAACACAAAAAAGAAGAAGAATAAAAAGAAGAGAAAGAAATGGAAGAAGAAGAAGATGACGAAGAAGAAGAAAAAGATGACAAAGAAGAAGAAGAAGAAGAAGAAGAAGAAGACTATGACAAAGAAGAAGAAGAAAAACATGCAATTGAAGAAGAAGGTGAATATAAAGAAGATGAAGAAGATGAAGAAGAAGAAGAAGAAGAAGAAGGAGAAGAAGAAGAAGAGGAACTAGAAGAAGAAAAAGAAGAAAAAGAAGAAAAGAAAAAGAAGAAGAAGAAGAAGAAAAAGAAGAAGTTGAAGGTGATGATGAAGAAGAATAGAGAATAGAGAAATAAGAAAAAGATAAAGAAGAAGAAGAACAAGAAGGCAAAGCAGAAGAAGAGGAAGACGAAGAAGAAGAAGAAGAAGTAGAAGAATAAGAAGAAGAAAAGAAGAAGAAGTAGATGAGGAAAAAGAAAAGAAGATGAAGAAAAAGAAGAAGAAGAAGAAGCAAAAGAAGAAGAAGAAGAAGATGATGATGAAGAAAAAGAAGAAGATGATAACGATGAAGAAGAAGAAGAAGAAGACAAAGAAGAAGGAGAAGATGATGAGAAAGAACAAGAAGATGAATAAAAAGAAGACGAAGAAGAAGAAGAAGAAGACAACAAAAAAGAAGAAGAGAAGAAGTAGAGGATGAAGAAGGAGAAGAAGAATAAGAAGAAGAAGAAGAAGAAGTATAAGAAGAAAAAGAAGAAGAATAAGAAGTCGAAGATGAAGAAGGCAAAGGAAGAAGAAAAACAATAAGAAGAAGAAGATGATGATGATCATGAAAAGGAAGAGGAAGAAAAGAAGAAGAAGAAGTAGAAGAAGAATTGGAAGAAGAGGAAGAAGAAGAAGAAAAGGAAGTAAGAGAAGAAGAAGAGGAAAAATAACAAGAACAAGAAGAAGAAGTAGAGGAAGAGGAAGAAGAAGAAGAAGACAAAGAGGAAGTGGAAGAAGAAGAAGAAGAAGAAAAGAAGTATATGAAGAAGAAGAAGAAAAGAAGTATATGAAGAAGAAGATGATGAAGAAGAAGCCGAAGAAGTAAAAGAAGAAAAAGAAGAAGAATAAGAAGATGAAGGAGAAGAAGACTAGAACGAAGAAAAAGGATAAGGAGAAGAAGAAGCAGAAGACAAAGAAGAAGAAGAAGAATAAGAGAAGAAGACGAAAAAGTAGAAGAAGAAGAATAATAAGAAGAAGAAGAAGATGAAGAGGAAGAAGAGGACGAAGAAGAAGAGGAGGAAGAAGAAAATGATGATGTCGGTGAAGAAGAAGAAGAAGAAGAAGAAGATGAAGAAGAAGAACAAGAGGTAGAAGAAGCAGAAATTCAAGAAGAAGAAGAAAAAGGAGAAGAAGAAGAAGAAGAAGAAGAAGAAGGCAAAGAAAAAGAAGAAGAAAAAGAAAAATAAGAAGAAGTAGAAGATGATGATGATCACGAAGAAGAAGAAGAAGAAGAGGAAGTTGAACAAGAAGAAAAATCGGAAGAAAAAAAAGAAGAAGAAGAAGAAGAAGAAGAAGAAAAAGAAGGGGAGAAAGTAGTAGTAGAAGAAGAAGAAGAGGAAGAAGAAGTCAACGAAGAAGATGAAATTGAAGAAGAGGAAGAAGAAGACGAAGATGAAGACCAAGAAGAAGAAAAACAAGAAGAAGAAGAAGAAAAATAAGAAGAAGGAGAAGAGAAACTAGAAGAAGAAGAGGAGAAAGAAAAAGAAGAAGACGAAGAAGAAGAAGAGGAAGAAGAAGGCAACAAAGAAGATGAAGACGAAGAAGTGGAAGAAGAAGTTAAAGATGAAGACAAAGAAGAAGAAAAAGAAGAAGACAATGATGATGCTCATGATTAAGAAGAAGAAGAACAAGAATAAGAAGACGAACAAGAAGAAGAAGGAGAAGAAGAAGAAGATGAAGTCAAAGAAGAAGAAGAAGAAGAAGGAGGAGAAGAAGAGAAGAAGAAGAAGAAAATGATGATGATGAACAAGAAAAAGAAGAAGAAGAAGAAGAAAAAGGAGAAGAAGAAGAAGAAGAAGAGGAATAAGATGAAAAAGAAGATGATGAAGAAAACAAGAAAGAAAGAGAAAAGAAGAAGAAAAAGAAGAAGAAAAAGAAGAAAAAAAAGGAGAATAAGAAGAAGAATACGACGACGAAGTAGAAGACGAAGCTGACAAAGATGAAGAAGAAGATTAAGATAAAGAAGAAGAAGAAAAAGAAGATTAAGAAAAAGAAGATGAAGAAGAAGAAAAGAAGAAGAAGAAGAAGAAGAAGAAAAGATGAAAACGAAGAAGAAAAAACGAAGAAGAAGGTTTGGAAGAAAAGGAAAAAGAAAAAAATGAAGAAGCAGGTGAAAGTGAAGAAGAAGAAGAAGAAGATGAAGAAGAAAAAGAAGAAAAAGGGGAAGAAGATGAAGATGAAGAAGAACGAAATGAAGAAGACAAAGAAGAAGAAGAAGAAGAAGAAGCAGAAGAAGAAAGAAGTACAAGAAGAAGAAGAAAAAGAGGAAGAGGAAGAAGAAGAAGAAGAAGAAGAAAAGATGAAAATGAAGAAGAAGGTTTGGAAGAAAAGGAAAAAGAAAAAAATGAAGAAGCAGGTGAAAGTGAAGAAGAAGAAGAAGAAGAAGACGAAGAAGAAAAAGAAGAAAAAGGGGAAGAAGATGAAGATGAAGAAGAACGAAATGAAGAAGACAAAGAAGAAGAAGAAGAAGAAGCAGAAGAAGAAAGAAGTACAAGAAGAAGAAGAAAAAGAGGAAGAGGAAGAAGAAGAAGAACTACGAATAAAGGGCAAAGACGAAGGAGAAGAAGAGGTAGAAGAAGAAGAAGAAGAAGAAGACGAAGAAGAAGCAAAAGAAGAAGAAGATAAGGAGGAATAAGAAGAAAAAGAAGAGGAAGAAGAATAGAAAGAAGTAGAAGAAGTTGAAAAAGAAGAAAAGATGAAGAAGAAAAAGAGCAAGAACGAGAAGAAGAAGAAGTAGAAGAAGAAGATGGAGAAGAAGTAGAAGAAGTTGAAGGAGAAGAAAAGTCTGAAGAGTAAAAATAAGAGGTACCAGAAGGAGAAGAAGAAGAAGAAGAAGTAGAAGAAGAAGAGGAAGTAGAGCAATAAGAAGAAGAAGAAGAAGAAGAAGTAGTAAAACAAGTAGAAGAAGAAGATGATGACTATGATGATGATGAAGAAGCAATACAAGGAGAAGAAGTAGAACACAAAAAGGAAGAAGAATAAGAAGAAGAAAAAGAAGTAGAAGACAAACAAAAATAATAATAAAGATAAATAGAAAAAGAAGAAAAATAAAAGTAGAAAAAGAAGATGGGCAAAAGAAGTAGAAGAAGAAGAAGAAGAAGTAGAATAAGGAGAAGAAGAAGTAGAAGAAAAAGAAGAAGGAGAAGTAGAACAAGAAAAAGAAGAAGAAAAAGATGAAGTTGAAGAAGAAGAAGACAAAGTAGAAGAAGAAGATGAATAAGAAGACGAGGAAGAAGAAGAAGGTGAAGAAAAAGAAGAAGTCAATGAAGAAGTAGAAGAAGAAGATGAACGTGACGAGAACGAAGAAGAAGTATAATAAGAAGTAGAACAAGAAGAAGAAGAAGAACAACAACAAAAACACGAAGAAGAAGAAAAATAAGAAAGAGAAGAATAAGATGATGATGATGATGAAGAAGAAGCAATACAAGGAGAAGAAGTAGAAGACGAAAACAAAGAAGAAAATGAAGAATAAGAAGAAGAAAAAGAAGTAGAAGATGAATAAAAATAATAATAAAAATAAAAAGAAGAAAAATAAATGTCAAAAAAGAAGAAGATGGGCAGAAGAAGTTGAACAAGGAGAAAAAGAAGTAGGAGAAGTAGAACAAGAAAAAGAAGAGGAAGAAAAAGAAGTAGAAGAGGAAGACGACAAAGCAGAAGAAGAAGAAGAAGAAGAAGACGAGGAAGAAGCAGAAGATGAACAAAAAGAAGAAGAAGTCGATGAAGAAGTAGAAGAAGAAGATGAAGGCGACGACAATGAAGAAGAAGAATAATAAGAAGTAGAACAAGAAAAAGACGAAGAAGAAGAAGAACAACAACAACAACAAAAAGAAGAAGAAGAAGAAGAAGTAGAGAACAAGAAGTAGAAGAAGAAGAAGAAGAAGAAGTAGAAGAAGAAGAAGAAGAAGATTAAGAAGGACAGCACAAAGAAGAAGAGAAAGAAGAAGAAGAAGAAGAAGAAGAAGAAGAAAAGGAAGAAGAAGGAGAAGAAGAAGTAGAGGAAGAAGAAATAGAATAAGAAGAAGAAAAAGAAGAAGGAGAGAAAAGAGAAGAAGAAGAAGAAAAAGAAGAAGAAGAAAAAGAAGAAAAGGAAGAAGTAGAAGAAGAAGTTGAAGAAGAAAAAGAGGAAGCATAAGAAGTAAAAGAAGAAGAAGAGAAAGTGTAACAAAAAAAGAAGACGAAGAAGAAGAATAAGATAAAGAAGAAGAAGAATACAAAGAAGAAGAAGAAGAAGAAGAAGTAGAAAAAGAAGATGAAGAAGAAGAAGAAGTAAAAGAAGAAGACGATTAAGAAGAAGAAGACGAAGAAGAAGAAGGAGAAGACGAAGAAGAAGAAGGTGAGGAAGAAGAAGAGCAAAATGAGGGAAAAGAAGGAGAACAAGAAGAAGAAGAAGAAGAAGAAATCAAAGAAGAAGAAGAAATCAAAGAAGAAGAAGAATAAGAAGAAGAAGAGAAAAAAAAAGAAGAGCAAAGCAAAAAGGAAAAAGAAGAAAAAGACGAACACGAAAATGATGAAAAATGGGAAGAAGAAGAAGACAAGAAGAAGAAGATTTAGAAGAAGTGGAAGAATTAAAATAAGAAGATGACGAACGAAAAGAAGAAGAGGAAGAAGATGAAGAAGAAGAAGAAGAAGAGGTCATAGAAGAAGAACAAGTGGAAGAAGAAGAAGATCAAGAAGAAGAATAAGAAGAAAAAAAACTAGATGCAGAAAAAGGTGAAGAAGACGAAGACGAGAAGAAGAAGTTGAAGAAGAAGAAAACGAAGAAGAAAAAGTCGAAGAAGAGGAAGAAAAAGAAGGGGAAAAAGAAGAAAAAGAGGAAGAAGAACAAATAGAGGCAGAAGTAGAAGACGAAGAAGAAGAAGAAGAAGAACAACAACAACAACAAGAAGAAGATAAAGAAAAAGAGGAGAAGGATGAGGAAGAAGAAGAAGAAGAAGAAGAAGAGAAGAAGAAGAATAAGATGAACAAAAGGAAAAAGAAGAAGGTTAGGAAGAACAGGAAGAAAGCGAAGAATAAGAAGAAGAAGAAGAAGAAAAATGAGAACAAGAAGAAGCAGGAGAAGAAGAACAAGGAGGAGAAGAAGAAGAAGAGGAAGACGAAGAAGAAAAAGAAGACAAAGAGGAAGAAAAAGAAGGCGAAGAAGAATAAGAAGAAGAAGAAGAAGAAGAAGAGGAAGAAGTAGAAGAAGAAGAAGAAGGCAAAGAATAAAAAGAAGTAGAAGAGGAATAAGAAAAATAAGACAACATAGAAGAAGAAGAAGAAGAAAAAGAATTAAAAGAAAATAAAGAAGAAGAAGATGAAGAAGAGGAAGATGAAGAAGAAGAAGCAGAAGAAGAAGAAGAAGAAGAAGAAGAAAAAGAAAAAGAAGAAGAACAACAAGAAGATGAAGGAGCAGGAGATGAAGAAGAATAAGAAGAAGAAGAAAAGGAAGTAGAAGAAGAAGAAAAAAAGAAGAAGAAAAAGAAGGCATTGAAGAAGAAGAAGATGACGAAGAAGAAGAAGAAGAAGAAGAAGCAGAAGAAGAAGAGGAGGAAGAAGAAGAAAACAAAAAAGAAGAAGAAGACAAAGAAGAAGAAGAAGAAGAAGAAGAAGAAGACGAAGAAGAAGAGAAGAAGAAGAAGAGGAAGAAGTCGAAGAAAAAGAAGAACAAGATGAAGACGAAGTAGAAGAACACGAAGAAGAAAAAGAGGAGGAGGAAGAAGAAGAACAAATAGAAGAAGAAGAAGAAGAAGAAGAAGAAGAAGAACATGGAGAAGAAAAGAGGAAGAAGAAGAAGAAGAAGAAGAAGGAGATAAAGAAGAAGAAGAAAAAGAGGATGTCAGAGATGATATGCAAGAAAAAGAATAAGAAGAAGAAAAAGTAGAAAAATAAGAAGAAGAAGAAGAAGAAAATTAAGAAGTAGAAGAAGAATAAGGAGAAGAAGAAGGAGAACGAGAAGAGGAAGAAAAAGAAGAAGAAGGAGAAAAAGAAGACAAAGCAGAAGAAGGAGAAGAAAAATACGAAGAACAAGAAGATAAAGTAGAAGAAGACAAAAAAAAGTAGAAAAAGAGAAAGAAGAAGTAGAAGCAGAAGAACCAAAAGAACAAGTAGAGGTCGAAGAAGAAGAAGAAGAAGAAGAAGACGAAGACGAAGAGGCGAAGTAGAAGAAGACTAAGAAGGGAAAGACCAAGAAGAGGAAGGGGACAAAGAAGAAGAAGAAGAAGATGAAGAAGAAGAAGAAGATGGAGAAGAACAACAAGAAGAAGAAGACGAAGAAGAAAAAATAGAAGAAGTAGAAGAAGAAGAAGAAAAAGAAGTTGAAGAAGAAGACAATGAAGAAGAAGAAGAAGAAGACGAAGATGAAGAAGAAGAAGAAGAAGAAGCAAAAGAAGAAGTAGAAGAAGAAGTGGAAGAAGAAGAAGAAAACAAAGAAGAAGAAGAAGATGACAAAAAAGTAGAAGAAGAAGAAGAGGAAGATGGAGAATAGAAAGAAGATGAAGAGGAACAAGAAGAAGAAAAAGAAGAAGTAGAACAAGAAGAAGAAGATGATGAAGAAGAAGAAGAGGTAGAAGAACGAGAAGTTAAAGAAGCCGAAGAAGAAGAAGAAGATGATGATGATGAAGAAGAAGAGGAAGAAGAAGAAGAAGACAATGAGGAAGAAGAAGGCAAAGAAGAAGAAGAAGAACACAAAGAAGATGAAGAAGAAGAAGAAGAAGAAAAAAGGAAAGAGAAGAAGATGATATAGTAGAAGAAGAGAAAGAAGAAGAAGAAGATGAAGAAGAAGAAGAACAACAATAATAAAAAAAAAGATGACAAAGAAGAAGAAGAAGAGGGAGAAGAAGAAGAGGGAGAAGAAGAAGAAGCAGAAGAAGTACAAGAAGAAGAAGAAGAAGAAAAAGAAGCAGAAGCAGGAATTGAAGAAGAAGAAGACGAAGAAGAAGAAGAAGAAGAAGAAGTCAAAGAAGAAGAAGAAGAAGAAGAAGATGAAGAAGATGAGGAAGAAGAGGAAAACGAAGAAGAAGAAGAAGTCAAAGAAGAAGAAGAAGATGAAGAAGATGAAGAAGAAGAAGAAAACAAAAAAGAAGAAGAAGTCAAAGAAGAAGAAAACAAAGAAGAGGAAAAGAAGAAGAAGAAGAAGAAGAAGAAGAAAATTCAGAAGTAGAAAAAGAAGAAGAAGAAGAAGAAGAAGAAGAAGAAGAAAAAAATGATGATGAAGATAAAGAAGTTCATGAAAAGAAGAAGAAGAACAAGAAGACAAATAAGAAGATGAACAAGAAAAAGGTTATGATGAGGAAGAGGAAGAAGATGATGAAGAAGAAGAAGATGAATAATAATAAGAATAAAAAGAAGAAGAAGATGAGGAATAAAAAGAAGAAGAAGATGAAGAAGAAGAATAAGAAAAAAAAATAAGAGGAAGAAGGACAAGAAGAAAGAGGGGAAGAAGAATAAATGAAGAAGAAGCTGTAGTAGAAGAAGAAGAATAAGAATAAGAAGAAGAAGAAGAAGAAGAAGAAATAAGAAGAAAAAGAAGGAGAAAAAGAAGAAGAAGAAGAAGAAGAAGAAGAAGAAGAAGACGACAAAGAAGAAGAAGAAGAAGAAGTCAAAGAAGAAGAAGTAGAAGAAGAAGAAGGAAAAGATGAAGATGATGAAGAAGATGAAGAAGAATAAGAAGTAGAAGAAGAAGAAGAAGAAGAAGGAGAAGAAGAAGATTTAGAAGAAGAATAAGAAGAAGAAGAAGAAAATGAAGGAGAAGGCAAAGAAGAATATGAAGAAGAAGAAGAGTAGAAGAAGAAGAAAAACAAGAAAAAGAAAAGGAAGAGGAAGAAGAAGCAGAAGATGAAGAAGAAGAAGAAGAAGAAGATGATGAAGAAGAAGAAGTTGAAGAAGAAGAAGAAAAAGTGGAAGTGGAATAAGAAGTAGAAGAATAAGAAGAAAAAGAAGTTGAGGAAGAAAGAGAAGAAGAAGAAGAAGAAGACAAAGAAGAGCAAGAAGTAGAAGAAGAAGAACAGCAACAACAAGAAGAAGAGGAAGAAAAAGAGAAGAAGAAGGAGGAGGAGAAGAAGAAGAAGAACAAGAAGAAGAATAAGAAGAAGAAGAAGAAGAAGAAGAAGAAGAAGAAAAAGAAGAAGACCATGACAAAGAAGAAGAAGAATTCAAAGTAGAGGAAGATGAAGAAGAAGAGAAGAAAAAGAAAGGTAAAAAAGAAGAGATGAAGAAGAAGAAGAAGAAGAAGAAGAAGAAGAAGAAGAAGAAGAAGAGGAAGAAGAAGACGATGAAGAAGATGAAGAAAAAGAAGAGGAAGAAGAAGAGAATGAAGAAGAAGAAGAAGAAGAAGTCAAATGTGAAGAAGTAGTAGAAGAATAAGATGTTGAAAAAGAAGAAGAAGAAAAAGAAGAAGAAGAAGAAGAAGACGAACATGGAAGAAGGAGAAGAAGATGAAGAAGAATAAGAAGCAGAAGAAGGAGAAGAAGAAAAAGAAGAAGAAAAGATGAAGAAGAAGGAGAAGAAGAAGAAGAAAAAGGAGAAGAGGAAGACTACAATGTAGAAGAAGAAGAAGAGAAAGGCAGAGATGAAGATAAAGAAGAAGAAGTAGAAGGAAAGGACCAAGAAGAAGAAGGAAAAGAGGAAGAAGAAGAAGTAATAGAAGAAGAAGAAGAAGAAGAAGAAGATGAAGATGATGAAACTGATTATCAATGAGAAGAAGAAGGAGAAGATGAAAAAGATGAAGAAGAAGGAGAAGAAGAGGAAGAGGAAGAAGAAAACAATAAGAATAACAAAAGAAGAAAAAGAACTATAAGGAGAATCAGAAGAAGGAGAAGAAAAAGAAGAAGCAGAAGAAGAACAAGAAGAAGTAGAAGAAGTAAAATAAGGATTAGGAAAAGAAGAAGAAGAAGAAGAAGGAGAAGAAGAAGAAGGAGAAGTAGAAGAATAAGAAGAAGAAGAAGAAGAAGAACAAGAACAAGAAGAACAAGAAGAAAAAGAAGACGAAGAAGAAGAAGATGAGGAAGAAGAAGATGACTAAGAAAAAAGTGAAGAAGAAGACGAAGAAGAAGAATAGGGAGAAGAAGAAGAAGAAGAAGAAAAGGATTAAGAAGAAGAAGAATAACAACAACAAGAAGAAGAAAAAAAAAGAAAAAGGAAGAAGAAGAAGAAGGAATAAAAGGAGAAAAGAATGAGAAGAAGAGGAAGAAGATGAGGGAGAAGTAGATGAAGAAGATGAAGTAAAAGAAGAAGGAGAAGTAAAGAAGAAGAAGAATAAAAAGAAGAAGAAGAAGAAGAAGAAAAGAGAAAAAGAAAAGAAAGAAGGGAGAGAAGAAGTAAAAGAAGAAAAGGAAGCAGATGAAGTAGAAGAAGAGGAGAAGATGAAGAAGAAGAAGGAGACGAAGAAGAAGATGAGGAAGAGGAAGAAGAAGAAGACGAAGAAGAAGAAGTAAAGGAAAAAGAAGAAGTAGAAGAAGAAGAAGAAGAAGTAAAAGAAGACAACAAAGAAGTAGAAGAATAATAAGAAGAAGAAGAAGAAAAACAATGACAACAACAAGAACAAGAAGACAAGAAGAAGAAGCAGTAGAACATGAAGAAGAGGAAGAATAAGAAGAAGAAGAAGAAGAAGAAGAAGAAGAAGAAGAAGAAGCAGAGAATAAAAGAAGAAGAAGAGGAAGGAATAGAAGGAGGAAGTGGAGAAGAAGAAGAAGAAGAAGAAGAAGACAAAGAAGATAAAGAAGAAGAAGAAGAAGAAGTAAAAGATGAAGAAGAAGAAGGAGAAGAAGAAGAAGAAGAAGAAGAAGAAGAAGTAGAAGAAGAAAAAAGAAGAAGAAGAAGAAGAAGAAGATGAAGAAGAAGAAGAAAAGGAAGAAGGAGAAGAAGTTTATGGAGAAGAAGTAGAAGTAGAAGAAGAAGAAGAAGAAGAAGAAGAAGGAGAGGAAGGAGAAGAAGAAGATGAAGAAGAAGAAGAAAAAAATGGTGATGATGAAGAAATGAGGAAGAAAGAAAAGAAGGAAAAGAGGAATCAATAGAAGAAGACTAAGTGGAGGGAGATGATGAAGAACAAGAAGGAGAAGAAGAAGAAGAAGAATAAGAAGAAGTAAAAGAAGAAGATGAAGAAGAAGAAGATGAAGAAGAAGAAGATGAAGAAGAAGAATAAGAGGAAGAGGAAAAAAAATAAAAAAGAGAAGAAGCAAAAGAAGAAGAAGAAGTAGAAGAAGAGGAAAACAAAGAACAAAAAGAAGAAGAAGAAGGAAAAGAAGAGGGAGAAGAGGAAGAAAAGAAGAAGAAGAAGAATAAGAAGAAGAAGAAGAAGAAGAAAAAGAAGATGTAAAAGAAGAAGATGAAGATGAAGAAGTAAAAGAAGAAGAAGAAGAAGAAGAAGAAGAAGAAGAATAAGTAGAAAAAGAAGAAGAAGAAGAAAAGAAGAAGTGGAAGATGATGAAGAAAAAGAGGAAGAAGAACAACAAGGAAGAAGAAGTAAAAGAAACAATATTAAGAAGAAGATAGAGAAGAAGAAAAATTAGAAGAAGGAGAAGGAGAAGAAGAAGACGAGGGAAAAAAATAAGAAGAATTAGAAGAAGAAGAAGAAGAAGAAGAGGAAGAAGAAGAAGAAGAAGAAGCAGAAGATGAAAAAGAGGAAGGAGAAGAAGAAGAAGAAAAAGAGGAATAAAAAGAAGAAGACAAAGAAGAAGAAAAAGAAGAAGAGGAAAAAGAAGAGGAAATATAAGAAGAATTCAAAGAATAAGAAGAAAAGAAGAAAAAGAAGAAGATGAAGAAGAAGTAGAAGATGAAGAAGATGAAGAAGGAGAAGAAAAGAAGAAGGGGAAGAAGAAGAAGAAGGAGAAGAAGAACAAGAAATTAAAGAAGAAGAAGAAGATGATGAAGATGACAAAAAAGAAATTGTGGACGATGACGAAAAAGAAGAGGATGAAGATGAAGTAATAGAAGTAGAAGAAGAATAGGCAAAGAAGAAGAAGAAGAAGAAGAAGAAGAAGAAGTACAAGAATAAGAAGTATAAGAAGAAGAAGAAGAAGAAGAAAAGGGAAAGGAGACAAAGAAGAAGAAGAATAAAATATAGAAGAAGTAGACAAAGAAGAGGAAGCAGAAGTAGAGGAACAAGTAGAAGGCAAAAAAGAAGAATAAGAAGGATGCGAAGAAGTAGAAGAAGAAGACGAAGAAGAAGACAAAGAAGTAGAAGAAGAAGACAAAGAAGTAGAAGAAGTAGAAGAAGAGTAAGATAAAGAAGAAGAAGAAGATGAGAAAAAAGAAGAAGAAGAAGGTGAAGTAGAACATGAAGAAAAAGAAGTAGTAGAAGAAGAAGAAGAAGATGAAGAAGGGGGAGAAGAAGATGATGATGATCAAGAAGAACATTAAGACGAAGAAGAACAAGATAAAGAAGAAGAAGAAGAAGAAGAAGACAAAGATGAAAAGAAGAAGAAGAAGAAGAAGATGAAGAAGATGACGACGAAAAAGAGGAAAATGAAGAAGAGAAAGATGAAGAAGAAGAAGACAAAGAAAAAGGAGAAGAAGAAGAAGAAGAAGAATAAGAATAAGAAGAAGATGAAGAAGAATAAGAAGAAGAAAACTTGAAAGAAGAAGAAGAAGAAAAATAGTAATAAACTAAAGAAGACGAAGAAGATGAAAAGAAGAAGAAGAAGATGTAGAAAAAGAAGAAGGGGAAGAAAAATATGAAAAAGA
>JAIUJO010001225.1:72500-85000 GCA_023846275.1 Vanilla planifolia
TTCTACTTCTTTTACTTCTAGTTCTTCCTCTTCTTCTTCTTCCTTTATTTCGTCTTATTCTTCATCAACTTTTCTCTTCTTCCTAATTTTCTCCTTCTTCTTCTTCTTCTTCATCATCATCTCCTTCTTCTTCTTCTACTTCTTGTTGTTCTTTTTCTTCCTCTTCTTTTTCTTCTTCTTCTTCTTTGTCTTCTACTACTTATTCATCATCATCTTCTTCTTCTTCTTCTTCTTCGTCATCTTTTACCTCCTATCCATCTTTTTCTTCTCCTTCTTCTTGTTCTTCTTCTTTTTCTTCTTCTTCTTCATCTTCTTCTTTATTCTATTCTTCTTCTTCTTTTTCTTCATCATCATCTTCTTTTTCTTCTGCTTGTTTCTCATCTATTTCTTCTTCTTATTCACCTCACATCATTTTGTCTTCTTCTTCTTCTTCTTCTTCAACTTCATCTTCTACTTCGTTGTCCCCTTTTCTTCTTAATCTTATTCTTTATCTTCTTCTCATTCTTCTTTTTCATCATTTGTTCTTCTTCTTCTTCTTCTTCTTTCTCTTCTTCTTCTTCCTATTATACATCTTCTTCTTCTTCTTCATCATCTTTTTCTTCTTCTTCTTCTTCTTCTTCTTTGACTTCTTCTTCTTCTTCGTTTTCTTCTTCTCTTTTTCTTTTCTTCTTCATCTTGTTCTTCCTCTTGTTCTTCTTCCTCTTGTTCTTCTTCCTCTTCTTCTTCTTCTTCCTCAACATCATCATCAACATCTTCTTCTTCTTATTCTTATTGTTGTTCTTGTTATTGTTCTTCTTCTTCTTCTACTTCTTCTTCATCTTTTTCATCTCCTTGTTCTTCTTCTTCTTCTTCTTTATCCTCGTCTTCTTCTTCTTCTTCTTCTCCTTCTTCTTCGTCTTCTATTTCTTCTTCTTTTTCTCATTCTTCTTCTTCTTGTTCTTGTTCTTCTTCTTCATCTTGTTCATCTGCTTCTACTTCTTCTCTTCTTCTTGTTCTTCTTCTTTTTCTTATTCTTCATCTTCTTCGACTTCTTCATCTTCCTCTTCATCTTCTTCGACTTCTTCATCTTCTTCTTCATCATCATCATCATCTTCTACTTCTTCTTCTTCTTCCTCTCCTTCTTCTTCATGACTTCTTCTTCTTCTTCATCCTCTTCTTCTTCTTCTTCTTCATCATCTTCTTCTACTTCTTCTTAGTCTTCTTCTTCTTCCTCTTCTTCTTCTTCTTCTTCTTCTCCTTTTTCTTCTTCTTCTTCTTCGTCTTCTTATTTTTCTTCTTCTTCTTCATCTTCTTCTTCTTCTTTCTCTTTTCCTTCTTCCTCTTCTTTTTCTTCTTCTTCTTCTTCTTCTTCTTCTTCTTCTTCTTTTCTTTTTCTTCTTCATCTTCTTCTTATTCTTCTTCTTCTTCTTCTTCTTCTTCTTCTTCTACTTCTCCTTCTTTTCCATCTCCTTCTTCATCTACTTCTTCTTCTTCTTCTTCTTCTTCTGCAACGTCTACTTCTTTTTCTTCGTCTTTTTTTTCTTTGCCTTCTTCCTCTTCTTTTTCTTCTTCTTCTCCTTCATCTTCTTCTTTTCTTCTTCTTCTTCTACTTCTTCTTCTTCTTCTAGTACTTTAATTTCTTCTTCTCCTACTTCTCCTTCCTCTTCTCCTCCTTCTTCTTCTTCTTTTTCTTCTTCTTCTTCTTCTTCTTCTTCTTCTTTTCCTTCTTCTTGTTATCATTCTTATTCTTGTTCTTGTTCTTCTTCTTCTTCTTCATCTTCCTCTTCATCTTCTTCTTCTTCTTCTTCTCCTCTTCCTTCATCTCCTTCTTCTACTTCTTCTTCTTCATCATCACCTTCTTCTACTTCTTCTTCTTCTTCTTCTTCATATTCTTCATCTTCTTCATCTTTTTCTTCTTTTCCTTCTACTACCTATTCGTCTTCTTCTTCTTCCTCCTCCTCTTCTTCTTCTTCTCCTTCGTCTTCTTGTTCCTCTTCTTCCTATTCATCTTCTTCTTCTTCTTCTTCTTCTTCTTCTCCTTCTCCTTATTCTTCTTCTCATTCTTCTTCTTCTCTTACTCCTTGTTCTTCTTGTTCATTTGTTCTTTCTTTCTTCCTCTTCTTGTTCTTCTTCTTCTTCTTCTTCTTTTTCTATTTTTCTTCTTCTTTTTCTTTTTCTTCTTCTCCTTCTCCTTCTTCTTCTTTTTCTTTTTCTTCTTCGTCTTCTTCTTCTCCTTCTCCTTCTTCTTTGTCGTCTTCTTCTTTCTTTTTCCTTTTCTTCTTTTTCTTCTTTGTCTTCTTCTCTTCTCCTTCTGCTACTTCTTCTTATTCTCAATTATCTTCTACTTCTTGTTATTTTTCATCCACTTCATCTTCTTCATCTTCTTCTTCCTCTTCTTCATCACCTTCTTTGTCATTTTCTTCCTGTTCTTCAACTTCTTCTTCTTCGTGTCTTCTTCATCATTCTTTTCTTCTTCTTCTTCTTCTTCTTCTTCTTCTGCTTATGCTTCTTCTTCTTCTTCTTCTTCAACTTCTACTTCTTCTTCTTCTCCTTCTTCATCTTTCTCTTTGTCTTCTTCTTCTTGCTCTTCTACATCTTCTTCTTCTTCCTCTTCTTTCTCTTCCAGTTCTTCATTTTCTTCTTATTTGTCTTCATTTTCTCCATCTTCTCCTTCTTCTTCTTCTTCTTCTTCTTCTTCCTCTTCTCATTCTTCGTCTTAACCTTCTTACACTTCTTCTTCATCATCTTCTTCTTCTTCTTCTTCTTCTTTTCGTTCTTCTTCTTCTTCTTCTTCTTTTACTTTCACTTAATTTTCTTCTTTTTCATCTTCTTCTTCATCTTCGTCTTCTTCTTCTTCTTCATCATCATCATCATCATCATCTTCTTCTACATCTACTACTTCTTTTTGTTCTTCCTATTCTGCCTCTTCTTCTTCTTTTTCTTCTTCGTCATACTCTTTAGATTTGTCTACATCTTCCTCTTCTTCCACCTTTTCTTGTTCTTCTTCTTCTTCAGCTTCTTCTTCTTGTTCTTCTTTTTCTTCTTCATAATCTTCCTCTTGTTCTTCTCCTTCTTCTTCTTCATCTTCTCCTTCTTCTAGTTCTTCTTCCTCGTCTTCTTCTACTTCTTTTCTTCTTTTTCTTATTGTTGTTGTTCTTCTTCTTCTTCTTTTTCCTATCCTTCTTCTTCTTCTTCTCCTTCTTCTCCTTCTTCTTCTCCATCTTCCTCTTCCTCTTCTACTTCTTTTTCTTCTTCTTCTTTGCCTTCTTTGTCTTCTTCTTTTTATTCTTTCTCTTCTTCTTCAATTTCTGCTTCTTCTTCTTCTTCTTCTTCAAGTTCTTAACTGTCTTCTTCATCTTTTTCTTTCTCCTCTTCTACTTAATCTTCTTCATGTTCTTCTTCAATGACTCTTCTTCTTTGTCTTCTTCTTCTTCTTCATCTTCTTCTTCTTCTTCTATTTCATCTTGTTCCTCTTCTTCATCTACTTCTTCTTCTTCTTCTTCTTCTTCTTCGTCTTCTTCTTCTACTTCTTCTTCTTCTTCGTCTTCTTCTTTTCTTCTTCTTCTTCTTCTTCATCTTCATCTTCTTCTTTAACTTCTTCTTCTTCTTCTACTTAAATTTCTTCTTCTCCTACTACTTTTTCTTCTTCTTCTTCTTCCTCTTATTCTTCTTCATCATTTTATTATTATTATTAATATTATTATTATTATTATTATTATTATCATTATTATAATTATTCTTCTTTTAGTTCTTCTTCTTCTTCCTCTTCTTCTTCTTCAAGTCTATTTTCTCCTTCTTCTTCTCCTTCTTCTTCTTCTTCTTTTTCTTCTTCTTCTTCTTGTTTTCCTTCTTCTTGTTGTTGTTCTTCTTCTTCCTCTTCTTCCTCTTCTTCATCTTTTTCTTTTTCTTCATCTTCTTCTTCTCCTTCTACTGTTTCTTCTCCTTCTTCTACTTCTTCCTCTTCTTCTTCTACTTCT
The DNA here is from genome assembly GCA_023846275.1 of Vanilla planifolia. Taxonomy (NCBI): domain Eukaryota; kingdom Viridiplantae; phylum Streptophyta; class Magnoliopsida; order Asparagales; family Orchidaceae; genus Vanilla; species Vanilla planifolia. The sequence continues at coordinate 76,457 of JAIUJO010001225.1, forward strand.
TCTTCATCAACTTCTTCTTCCTCTCCTTCTTCTTCTTCTTCTTCTTCTTCTTCTTCATCTTCGTCTTCTTCTTCTTCTTCATCATCTTTGTCATCTTCTTCTTCTTCTTATTCTTCTTCTACTTCTGCTTCTACTTCTTCTTTTTCTTTTTGTTCTTCCTCTTTTCTTTTGCATCTTCTTTGTACTCTTCCTATTTGTCTACAACTTCTTCTTCCACCTCTTGTTCTTCTTCTTCACCTTCCTCTTCTTGTTCTTCTTCTTCATAATCTTCTTCTTATTCTTCTACTTTTTTTGTTCTACTTCCCCTTCTTGTTCTTGTTCTTGTTCTTCTTCTCCTACTTCTTCTTCTTCGTCTTCTAATTGTTATTCTTCTTCTGCTTCTTCTTTTTCTTCTTCCTTTTCTTATTCTTATTCTTCTCCTTCTTCTACTTCTTCTCCTTCTTGCTCTTCTTCTACTTCTTCCTCTTTATTTCTTCATCTTCTTCAACTTCTTCGTCTTCTTCTTCTTCTTCTTCTTTTTTCTCTTTTTCTTCAACTTTTACTTCTTCTTTCTCTTCTTAATTTGCCTTCTTCTTCTATGACTCTTCTTCTTCTTCTTCTTCTTCTACATTTTCTTCTTCTTCATCATCTTCTTCCTCTTCTTCGACTTCTTCCTCTTCTTCTTTTTTGTCTTCTTCTTCTTCTTCTTCTTCGTCTTCTTCTTCTTCTTCTTCTTCTTTAATTTCTTCTTCATCTTCTTCCTTTTCTTCTTCTTAGCTTCTTCATCTTCTTCTTCTTCTTCCTTTACTTCTTCTTCTTCTTTCTCCTCTACTTCTTCTTCTTCTTCTCCTTCTACTTCTTCTTCTTCCTCCTTTTATTTTTATTCTTCTTCCATTGATTCTTCTTCTCCTTCTTCTTTTTCTTCTTCTTCTTCTTTCTTCGTCATCTTTCTCTACTTCTTCTTCTACTTCTTCTTCTTCTTCTTCTTTTTCTTAGTATTCTTCATCTTCATCATTTTCTCTTATTTTTCCTCTTCTTCTTCGTCATCGTCTTCTTTGTCTTAAAATTCTTCTTCTTTTTCTTGTTCTTCTTCTTGTTCTTCTTCTTCATCTTCTTCTCCTTCTTCTTCATCTTTTTCTTCCTCTTTCTCTTCGTCTTCTTCTTGCTCATCATCATCATCATCTTCTTCTTCTTCTCCTTGTTCTTCAACATCATCATCGTCATCTTCTTCTTCTACTTTCTCTTCTTCTTCTTCTTCTTCTTCTACTTCTTTCTCTTCTATATGTTCTTTCTCTTCTTCTTCTTCTTATGCTTCTTCTTCTTCTTCTTCTTTTTCGTCTCCCTCTTCTTCTTTTTTGTCTTCTTCTTCTTACTCTTTATCATCATCTTCTTCTTCTTCTAATTCTTTATCTTTTTTTTCTTCTTGAACTTCTTTTTCTTTGCCTTTTTCTCTTCATGTTCATCTTCTTCTTCATCATAATCTTCTTCTCCTTCTTCTTCTTCGCCTTCTACTTGTTCTTCTTCCTCTTCTTCATTTTCTTCTTCTTCGTATTCTTATTATTCTTTTTATTTTCCTTCTTCTTCTTCTTCTTCTTTTTCTTCTTCTCCTTCGTCCTCTTCTTCTACTTCTTCCTCATCTTCTTGTTCTCGCCTTACTTTTTCGTCTTCTCCTTCTTGTTCTTCTTCTTCTTTCTCTTCTTCTTCCTTTTCTTCTTCTTTTTTCTCTACTTCATTTTCTTTGTCTTCTTCTTCTTCTTCATTTTCTTTTATGTCTTCTTCTTGTTCTTCCTCTTCATCCTCTTCAACTTTGTCTTCTTCTTTTTCTTCTTCTTCTTCTTCTTCTTCAACTTCTTCGCCTTCTTCTTCTTTGTCTCTTTCTCTTTTTCATCTTCTTTTTCATTTTCCTCTTTTACTTCTTCTTCTTCCTCCTCTTGTTTTTCTTTTTCTTCTTCTTCGTCACTTCTTACTCTTCTTCTTCTTCATCTTGATCTTCATCTTCTTCTTCGCCTTCTTTTTCTTTTTCTCATTCTTGTTCTTCTTCTTCTTCGTCTTGAATATCTTTGACTTCATGTTCTTCTTTTTCTTCTTTGTCTTGTTCTTCTTCTTCTTCTCCTTTTCTATGTCATCTTCATCTTCTTCTTCTTCTTCCTTTTCTTCTTCTTTGACATCTTCTCCTTTTTCTTCTTCTTCTTCGCCTTCTTCTTCTTCTTCTTCTTCTCCTTCTTCCCCTTCTTTTCCTCCTTTCCTCCTTCATTTTCTTCTTCTCCTCTTCTCCTTCTTCATTTTATTCATCTTCTTCTTCCTCTTCTTATTCTTTGTCTTTGTCTTCTTCTTCTTCGCCTTCTATTTCTTCCTCTTCTTCCTCTTCTTCTTCTACTTCTTCTTCTTCTTCTTCTTCATCCTCTTCTTCTTCTCCTTCTTATTCTTCTTCTCCTCCTCCTTCTTCTTCATCTTCTTCTTCTTCTCCATCCTCTTGCTCATCTTCTTCTTTTTCTTTTTCTTCCTCTTCTTCTTCTTCTTCTTCTTCCTATTCTTCTTGTTCTTTGTCTTCTTCTTCTTCTTCTTCTATTGATTTTTTTTCTTCTTCTTCTTCTTCTTCTTCTTCTACTTCTACATTTTCTTATACTTCCTCATCTTCTTCTTCATCATCTTCTTTTTCTTCTCCCTCTTCTCCTTCTTCCTGTTCTTCGTCTTCTTCTTCTTCTTTTCTCTTCTTCTTCATCTTTTTCTTCTTCTTCTTCTTCTTTGTAGTCTTCTTCTTCTTCTTCCTCTTCATCTCCTTGTTCTTCATAATCATCTTTTTCTTCTTCTTCATTTTCATCTTCTTCTCCTTCTTCTTCTTCTTCTTCTAGTCCTTCTTCTCCTTCTTTTCCTCCTTTCATTCATCATCATCATCTTCTTCTTCTTCTTCTTTTTCTTCTTCTTCTTCTTCATATTCTTCTTCTTCTTCTTCTTGTTCTTCTTCTTCTGCTTCTTCTTCTTTTCTTCTTCTTGATCTTCTACTTCTCTTTCTTGTTCTTCTTCTTCGTCATCTTCTTCTTCTTCTAGCTCCTCTTTTCCTTGTCCATCTTCATCTTACTCTTTGTCTTCTTCTTCTTCTTCGTCTTCTTCTTCTTCTTCTTCTTCTTCTTCGTCTTTTTTATCTTTGTCTTCTTCTTCTTCTTCTCATCTTCTTTTTCTTCATCTACCTTTTCTTCTTCATCATCATCATCTTCATCATCATCATAATCATCTTCTTCTTCACCTTCTTCATGTTCTTCTTCTTCTTCTTCTTCTTCTTCTTCTTCTTCATCTTAATCTTCTTCTTCAACTTCTTCTTTTTCTACTTAAATTTCTTCTTCGCCTACTTCTACTTTTCTTCTTCTTCTTCTTCTTCTTCCTCTTATTCTTCCTCATCATTTTATTATTATTATTATTATTATTATTAATGCTAGTATTATTTTTATTATTATTGTTGTCATTATTATTATTATTCTTCTTTTAGTTCTTCTTCTTCCTCTTCTTCTTCTTCAAGTCCTTTTTCTCCTTCTTCTTCTCCTTCTTCTTCTTCTTCTTCTCCTTCTTCTTCTTCTTTTTCTTTTCTTCTTCTTCTTCATGTATTCGCTCTTGTTGTTGTTGTTCTTCTTCTTCCTCTTCGTCTTCTTCTTCTTGTTCTCCTCCTCCTCCTCCTCCTCCTTCTTCATCGTCTTCATTGTCTTCATCATCTTCTTCTTCATCTTCTTCTTCTTCTTCATCATCTTCTTCCTCTTCTTCTTCTTCATCTTCTTCTTCTTTCTATTCTTCTACTTCTTCTTCTTCTTCTTTATCTTCTTCTTCATCTTCTTCCAATTCTTCTTGTTCTTTGTTTTCTTCTTCTTATTCTTCTTTTTCCTCTTTTTCATGTAGTTCTTCATCTTTTTTGTCTTCTTCTTCTTCGTCTTCATCATTTTCTTTTTCTTCTTCGTCTTCTTCTTCTTCTTCCTCTACTTCATCTTCTTCGTCTTTGTATTTTTCTCTTCTTATTCATTATATTCTTCTTCTTCTTCTTCTTCTTCTTCTTCTTCTTATTCGTATTCTTTTGCCACTTATTCTTCTCCCTCTTCTTCGCCTTCTTCTTCTCCGTCTTCTTCTTCTTCGTTTTCTTCTTCATCTTCTTCTTTGTCTACCTCGTCATCTTCTTCGACTTCTTCTTCTTTGTCTTCTTCGTCTTCTCCTTCTTCTCCTACTTTTCTTCTTCTTCTTCTTCTTCTTCCTTTTTATCTTCGTCATCTTCTTCTTCTTCTTCATCTTCTTCTTCTTCATCATCTTCTTCTTCTTCTTCTTCTTATCATTCTTCTTCTTCTTCTTCTTCTTCTTCTTCTTCTTCTTCTCCTTATTCTTCTTCTTCTTCTTCTTCTTCTACTTCTTCTTCTTCTTCTTCTCCTTCTTCTTCTTCGTCATCATCATCATATTCTTCTTCTTCATCATCTTCTTTTACTACTTGTTCTTCATCTTCTTCTTCTTCTTCTTCTTCTTCTTCTTGTCCTTCTTCCTCTGCTCCTCTTCCTTCTCCTTCTTCTTCTTCTTCTTTTCTCCTTCTTCTTCATCATCTTCTTCTTCTTCTTCTTCTTCTTCTTCTCCTTCTTCTTATTCTTCTTCTACTTCCTCTTCTGCTTATTCTTCTTTTACTTCTTCTTTGTCTTCCTCTTCATCTTCTTCCTGTTCGCCTTCATCGTCTTCCTCTTCATCATCTTAGTCTTATTCTTCTTCCTCTTCTACTTCTTCCTCTTGTTCTTTTTCTCTGTCTTCTTCTTCTTTTTCTTCTTCAACTTATTCTGCTTCTTCCTCTTCTCTTCTTCTTTTTGTCCTTCTTCTTCTTATAATTCCTCATCTTCTTCTTATTTTCCTTTTTAATCTTCTTCTTCTTCTTCTTCTTTTTCATCATCATCATCATCATCATCATCATCTTCTTCTTCTTCTTCTTCTTCTTCTTTTTCTTCTTTGCATTCTTCTTCTTCTTCTTCCTCTTATTCTTCTTCTTCTTCTTCTTTATCATCATCATCTTCTTCTTCTTCTTCTTCTTCTTCTTCTTCCTCTTCTTCTTCCTCTTCTTCTTGTTCACCTTCTTCATCTTCTTTTTCTTCATCTTTTCCTTCCTCTTCTTCATCTTCTTCTTATTCTTCTTCTTCTTCTTCTTCTAATACTTCTTCCTCTCCTCTTATTTCTTCTTTTTCTTCTTGTCCTTTTTTTTCTTCTTCTTCTTCTTCTTCATCTCTTTCTTCTTCTTCTACTACTTCTTCTCCTTCTTCTCCTTGTTCTTCCTCTTCTTCTTATTCTTCTATGCCTTCTATTTCTTCTTCTTGTTCTTCTCCTCTTTCTTCTTCTTCTTCTTCTTCTTCGTCTTTTTCTTCGTATTCATATTCTTCTTCTTCTCCACCTCCTTTTTCATCTTTTTTCGTCTTCTTCTTCTTCTTCTTCCCCTTTTTTTTTTGCCTGCTTCATCTATTTCTTATTCTTCTCCTTTTTCTACTTATTCTTGTCATTGATCTTCTTCTTCTTCTTTTTCTTCTTCTTCTTCTTCTTCGTCTTATTTTTCTTCTTCTTCCTATTCTTCTTCATCTACTTCCTCTTCCTCTTCTTCTTCTTCTTCTTCTTTGTCTTCTTCTTCTTCTTCTTTGCCATCTCCTTCTTCTTCTTCTTCTACATCGTCTCCTTCTTCTTCTTCTTCATCTTCTTCTTCTTCTCCATCTTCTTCTTCTTCTTCTTCTCCTTCTTCTTTTCTTCTTCTTCTTCTTCATCTTTTTTTCTGCTTCTTCTTCTTACTCTTCTTCTTCTTCTCCTTCTTCTACTTCTTTTACCTCTTCTTTTTCCTTTTTCTTCCTCTTGTTCTTCTTCATCATCTTCTTCAACTTCATCTTTTCTTCTTCGTCTTCGTCTTCTTCTTCTTCTTCTTCTTCTTCTAATTCTTCTTTTTCTTCGTTTTCTTCTTCTTCTCCTTCTCCTTCTTCTTCTTCTCTTTCTACTTCTTCTTCTTCTTCTTCTTCTTCTTCTTCTTCTTTTCCTTCTTCTTCTACTTCTTCTTCTTCTTCTTCTTCAACTTCTTCGACTTCTACAGCTTCTTTTTCTTATTCGTCTTCTTCTTCTACTTCTTCCACTTCTTCTTTGCCTTTTACTTCTTCTTCTTCTTCTTCTACTACTACTTTTTCTTTATATTCTTCTTCATCTTCGACTTCTTCTTCTTCTTCTTCATCTTCATCATCATCATCATCTTCTTTTTCTTCTCCTTTCGTTCCTTCTTCTCCTTCTTTTCCTCCTCCTTCTTCCTCTTCTTCTTCTTCTTCTTCTTCTTCTTCTTCTGCTTCTCGGCATTCTTCTTCTTCTTCTTCTTCTTCCTCTTCTTCTTCTTCTTCTTCTTCTTCTTCTTCCTTTACTTCTTCTTCTTCTTCCCCTTCTTTGTCCTCCTCTTCTTCATGTTTGCCTTCTATTTCTTCCTCTTGTTCTTCTTCTTTTTTGTCTTCTTCCTTTTCTTAATGTTCTTTGTCTTCTTCTTCTTCGTCTTCTTCTTTTCATCCTTCTTCTTCTCTTCTTCCTTTTCTTTTTCTTCTTCTTCTTCTTCTTCTTCTTCTTGACCTTCCTCTTATTCTTCTCCTTCTTCTTCTTCTTCTACTTCTTCTTCTTCTTCTTCTTCTTCTTCTTCTTCCTCTTCTTTTTTTACTTCTTCTTCTTCTTCTTCTTCTTCTTCTTCTTCTTCTTCTTCTTCTTCCTCTTCTATGTCTTCTCCTCAATCATATTCATCTTCTTCTTCTTCACCTTCTTCTTCTTCTCGTTATGCTATTTCTCGTTCTTCTTCTTCTTCTCCTTTATTTTCTTCTAATTCTTCTTCTACTTCTTCTTCTTCCTCTTTGCCATCATCTTCTTCACCTTGTTTTTCTTCTTCTTCTTCTCCTCCTCCTTCTTCTTGTTCTTCTTCTTCTTCTTCTTTTTCTTCTTATTCTTCTTCATCTTCTTGGTCTACTCATTCTTCTTCTCCTCCTTCTTCTTCTACTTCTTCCATGACTTCTTCTTCTTCCTCTTCTTCTTCTTCTACACCACCTCTTCCTCCTCCATCGTTTTCTTCTTCTTCATCTTCATCTTTATCTTTTTCTTCTTCTTTGTCAACTTGTTCTCCTCCTTCATTTTCTACTTTTTCTTCTTCTTCTTCTTCTTTTCCTTCTTCTTCTTGTTCTCCTTCTTCTTCCTTTTCTTCTTCATCTTCTTCTTCTTCTTCTTCTTCTACTTCTTCTTCATCCTCTTCTTCATCTTCTTCTTCTTCTTCCTCTTCTTCTTCATCTTCTTCTTCACCATCTTCTTGTTCTTCGTCTTCTTCTTTTTCTTCTTCCTCTTCTTCTTCTTCATCTTCTTCTTCTTCTTCTTTTTCTTTTTCATTGCCTTGTTCTTCTCTGTATACTTCTTCTTGTTGTTCCTCTTGTTCTTGTATTTATTCTTCTTCTTCTTCTTCTTCTTCCTTTTCTTCCTCTGCTTCTTCTTTTTCTTCTTCATCATCCTCTTCTCCTACTTCTCCATCTTCTTCCACTTCTTCTACTTACTCTTCTTCTTCTTCCACTTCTTTTACTTACTCTTCTTCTTCTTCCTCTTCTTCTTCCTCTTCTTCTTCTTCTTCCACTTCTTCTACTTACTCTTCTTCTTCTTCCTCTTCTTTGTCTCTGTCTCCTTCTTCTTCTTCTTCGTCTTCTTCTTTCTCTTCTTCTTCTTCTTCTTCTTCTTCTTCCTCTTCTTCTTCTTTATCTTCTTCTTCATCTTCTTCTTCTACTTCTTCTTCTCCTCGTCCTCCTTCTTTTTCTTCCTCTTCTTCTTCTTCTTCTTCTTTTCTTCTACTTCTTCTTGTTCTTCTTCTTCTTCTATGTCTTCTTCTTCCTCCTCTTCTCCTTCTTCTTGTTGTTGTTGTTCTTCTTCTTCTTCTTCGTCTTCTTCTTCTTCTTCTTCTTCTTCTTCTTCTTCGTCTCTTCTTCGAAGACTTCTTCTTGATCCTCTTCTTCTACTTCTTTTTCTTATTCTTTTTCTTATTATTATTATTATTATTATTATTATTATTATTATTCATCAACATCTTCTTCTTCTTCTTCTTTATGTTTTTCTTGTTCTTGATTTTCTTCATCTTCTTCTTCTTCTTCTTCTTCTTCTTCTATTGCTACTACTACTACTTCTTCTTCGTCTTCTTCTTCTTCTTCTTCTTTGCTTACTATTTCTTCTTCTTCGTCTTTTTCCTCATTTTTTTCTTCTTCTTCTTCTTCTATTTCCTGTTCTTCTTCTTCTTCTCCTTCTTCTTCTACTTCTTCTCCTAGTTTACTAATCCTTCTTCTTCTTCTTCTTCTTATTTTTCTTCTTCTTATTGTTCTTCTTCTCTTTTTTCCACGTCCTCTTCTTCTTCTTCCTCCTCTTCTCCTTCTATTTCTTCTTCATGTTCTTCTTCTTCTTCTTCTTCTTCATCTCCTTCATCTACTTCTTGGTCTTCTTCTTCTTCTTCTTCTTCTTCTACATCTTCTTCATCTTCTTCTTCTTCTTCTTCGACTTCTTTGTCTTCTTCTTCCACTTCTTTGTCTTCTTCTT
>JAIUJO010001225.1:100000-105000 GCA_023846275.1 Vanilla planifolia
TCTTCTTCTACTTATTTTTCTTCTTCTTCTTCTTCTTCTTCTTCTTCTTCATCACCATCATCATAAACAACTTCTTCTTCTTCCACTTCATCTTCTTCATCTTCTCCCTCTTCTTCTTTGTCCTCTTCATCTTCGTCGCCTTCTTCTTCTTCTTCTTAATTTACTTCTTTTTCTTCTTCTTCTTCTTCTTCCTCCTCTTATTCATCTTCAGCTTCTTCTTCTTCTACTATTGCTTCTTGTTCTTCTCCTTCTTCTTCTTCTTCTTCTTCGTCCTCTTCTTCTTCTTCTTCTACAACTTCTTCTTCGTGTTCTTCCACTTATTCTTCTTGTTCTCCTTCTTCTCCTCCTCCTTTTTCTTCTTCTACTTCTTCTTCATCTTCTTCTTCTTCTTCTTCGTCTTCTTCTTCTTCTTCTTCTTCTTATTCTTCTTATTCTTTTTTTTCTTCTTCTTCTTTGTGTTCTTCTTCTTCTTTTTCTTCTTCTTTTCCTTTTTTGAATTCTTCTTCTTCCTCCTCTAATTCTTCTTCTTCTTCTTCTTTTCGTCTTCTTCTTCTTCATAATCATCTACATATTATACTTCTTAGTCTTGTTGTTGTTGTTGTTGTTCTTCTTCTTCTTCTTCCTCTCGTTCTTCTTCTTCTGCTTCTTCTTCTTAATCTTCTTCTTCTTCTTCTTCTTTTTCTTCTTCTTCTTCTCTACCCCCTTCTTCTTCTTTTTCTTCTTCTACTTTTTCTTGTTGTTCTTCTTCTTCTCCATTATCTTCTTATTCTCCATTATCTTCTTCTTCTACTTCTACTTCTTCTTCTTCTTCTTCTTCTTCTTCCACTTCTTCTTATCTTCTTCTTCATCTTCTTCTTCATCTTTCTCTTCTTCTTCTTCTTCTTCTTCTTCTTCTTTTACTTCCTCTTCTTCATCTTCTTCTTCTTCTTCTTCATCTTTTTTTCTTCTTCTTCTTCTTCTTCTTTATCTTCTCCTTCTTATTTTTCATGATCTTATTCTTCTTCGTCTTCCTCTTCTTTTGTTTCCATCTTCTTTGTCATCGTCCCCTTCTTCTTCTTCTTCTTCTTTTCGTTCTTCTTCTTCTTCTTATACCTCTTCTTCTTCTTCTTCTTCTTCGTCTTGTTCTTCTTCTACTTTCACTTCTTCTTCTCCTTCTTCTTCTTTTCTTCTTCTTATTCTTCTTCATCTTCTCATTTTTCCTCCTCTTCTTCTTCTTCTTCTTCTTCTTCCTCCTCTTCTTTTGCTTTCTCTTTCTTCTTCTTCTTCTCCTCCTTCTTCTTGTTCTTCTTTTTCTTCTAGGTCTTCTTCTTCTTCTTCTTCTTCTTCTTCTTCTTCTGCTTCTTCTTCTTCATCTTTCTCTTCTCCATCTTCCACATCTTCATCTGCTTTTTCTTCTTCATTTATTCATCTTCATCATCATCATCATCATCATCATCTTCTTCTTCTTATTATTTGTCTTCTTCTACAACATCTCCTTCTTCTTCTTCTTCTTCCTCTTCATCTACTTCTTCATCATCATCTTCTTCTTCTTCTTCTTCTCCTCCTCCTCCTTCCTCTTCTTCTTTTTCTTCTACTTCTTCTTCTTATTCTTCTTCTTCTACTACTTTGCTTTCTTCATCTTCTTCTTGTTTTTCTTCTTCTTCCACTACTTCTTTTTCTTCTTCTTCTTCTTCTACATCTTCTTCTTCTTCTTCTTCTCCTTCTTCATCTTCTTCTTCTTCTTCTTCTTCTTCTTCTACTTCGTCTCCTGCTTCTTCTTCTTCTTCTTCTTCATATTATTCTTCTTCTCTTACTTCTCCTTCTTCTTCATCATCTTCTTCTTTTGTTTCTTCTTCTTCTTCTTCTTATTCCTTTTCTTCTTCTTCTTCTTTTTCTTCTTATTGTTCTTCATTTTCTTCTTCTTCTTCAACTTCTTCTTCTTTGCCCTATTCTTCCTCTTCCACTTCTCCGTCTTCTTCTTCTTCATCATCCTCTTCTTCATCTTCCTCCTCCTCTTCTTCTTTTTTTCTTCATCTTCTTCTTCTTCTTCTACAACTTCTTCTGCTTCATTTTCTAACTCTTATTCTTTTTGTTGTTCTTCTTCTTCTTCTTATTGTTGTTCTTATTCTTCTTCATCTTGTTCTTCTTCTTCATGTTCTTCTTCTTCTTCGTCATCTTCTTCTTCTTTTACTACTACTTCTTCTTTGTCTTCGTGTTCTTCTTCCACTTCTTATTCTTCTTCTTCATCATCTCCTTATTCTTTTCCTTCGACTTCTTCCTCTTCATGTTTTCTTCTTCTTCTTCTTCTTCTTCTTCTTTTCGTCTTTTTCTTCTTCTTCTTCCTTTTCTTCCTTTTCTTCTTTTTCTTCTCCTCCTCCCCTTCTTCTTCTTTTCTTGTTGTCCTCTTTTTCTTCTTCTTCTTCTTCTTGTTCTTCCTCTTATTATTATTATTATTATTATTTATCTTCTTCTACTTATTCTTCTTCTCCTCATTCTTCTTCTTCTTCTTCGACTTCTTCTTTTTCTTCTTCTTCTTCTCCTTCTCTTTCTTCTTCTTCTTCTTCTTCTTCTTCGTCTTCTCTTTCTTCTTCTTCTTCTTCTACTTGTTCTTCATATTCTTCTTCTACTTGTTCTTCTCCTTCATTTATGTCTTCTTCTACTTCGTCTTTTTCTTCTTTTTCTTCATCTTCTTCTTCTTCGTCTTCTACTTCTTCTTTTTTGTTATCTTCTTCTTCTTTTTCATTTTTTAATTTTTCTTCTTCTTTTGCTTGGCCTTCTTCTTCTTCTTCTTATTTTCTTCCTCTTCATTTTCTTCTTCTCCTACTTCTTTTTCTTCTATTTCTTCTTATTTTTCTTCTTTTATTTCTTCTTCTTCTTCTTCATCTTCTTCTTCTTCCTCTACCTCTTCATCTTCTTCATCATCGTTTTCTTCTTCTTGTTCTTGTTCTTCTTCTTCATCTTTTTCTTCTTCCTCTTCTTCCTCTTCTACTGCTTCCTCATCTTCATCTCCTTCTTCAATGCCTCTTTATCTTCAACTTCCCCTTCTTCTGCTTATTCTTGATCTACTACTACTACTACTTCTTCTTCTTCTACTTCTTCGTCTTCTATTTCTTCTTCCACTTCTTCTTCATATATTCTTCTTCTTCTTATTATTCTTCTTCTTCTTCTTTCTCTTCTTCTTCTTCTTCCCTTTCTTCTTCTTCTTCTTCTTCTTCATTTTCTTCTTCTTCGTATTCTTCATCTTTTACTTCCTTTTCTTCATCTTCTTCTTCTTCATCTTCTTCATTTTCATCTTTCTCCTTCTTCTTCTTCTTTATTTTCTTCATCTTCCTTTTTGTCATGTTATTCTTCTTCATCTTCCTCTTCTTCCTCTTCTTCTTCTTCCTCTTCTTCTTCTTCCTCTTCTTTGTCCCCATCTTCATTGTCATCGTCATTGTCTTCTTCTTCTTCTGCTTCTTCTTCTCCTTCTTCTTCTTCTTCTTCTTAGTCCACTTCTTCTTCTTGTTCTTTGTCTTGTTCTTCTTCTTCTTTCACTTTTTCTTTCACTTCTTCTTCTTCTTCTTCTTGATCATCTTCTTACTCGTCATCTTCTTCTAGTACTACTTTTTCTTCTTCTCCTTCTTCTTCTTCTTCTTCTTCTCCTTCTTCTTCTCCTTCTTCTTTGTCTTCTTCTTCTTCTTCTTCATCTTCTTCTTCTTCTTCTTTACTTTCTTCTTCTTCTTCTTCCTTTATTCTTCTTTTTCATCTAGTTCTTCTTCTTTTTAATCTTCTTTTTATTCTTCTTCTTCTTCTTCTTTCTTTTCTTCTTCCTCCTTTTCTTCATCTTTTTCTTCTTCGAACTTTTTCTCTTCTTCTTCTTTTTTCTCTTCCTCTTGGTCCTCTGCCTCTCGTTCTTCCTCTCTTCTTCATCTTTTTCTTCTTCTTTTTCTTCTTCTTCTTCATCATCCTCATCAGTTTCTTCTTCTTCTCCTCCATCTTTTTCATCTTCTCCTTATTCTTCTTCTTCTTCATCTTCTTTCTCTACCTCTTCTTCTTTGTCTTCTTCTTCTTCTTCTTCATCTTTATAATCTTCTTCTTTTTCTTCTTCGTTTTCTTCTTCCACTTCTACATGATAATTTTCTTCATCTTTTTCTCTTTTTCATCTTCTTCTTTTTCTTCATCTATTTCTTCTTCTTCTTCTTCCTCTTCTTCTTCTTCCTCTTATTCGTCTTCTTCTTAATCTTCGTCTTCTTCTTCTTTTTCTTTGTCTTCTTCTTCTTCGTCTTCTTCTTTTTCTTATTCTCTTTCTTCTTCTTCTTCCTTCACTTCTTTCTCTTCTTCTTCTTTTACTTCTTCTTCTTCTTCTTATTCATCTTCTTCTTATTATTTTCTTCTTCTCCTTCTTCTTCTTGTTCTTCATCACCATCATCATCAACTTCTTCTTCTTCTTCTTTCTATTCTACCTCTTCTTCTTCTTCGCCTTCTTCTTCTTCTTATTTGTCCTCTTCGCCTTCGTTGCCTTCTTCTTCTTCCTCTTCTACATCTTCTTTTTCTTCTTCTCCTTCTTCTTCTTCATGTTCTTTTTATTCTTCTTCTTCTTCATTGTCTTGTTCTTATTCTTCTTCATCTTCTACTTCTTCTTTTACTACTACTACTACTTCTCCTTCTTCTTCTTCTTCTTCATCTTCTTCGGCTTCTTCTTCTTCTTCTTCTTCTTCTTCTTCGTTTTCTTCTTCCTCTTCTTCATCATCTTCTTCTTCTTCTACTACTACTACAACTTCTACTTCTTCTTCTTCTTATTCTATTTCTTTTCATTCTTCTATTTCTTCTTCTTCTTCTTCTTCTTCTTCTTCTTTTCCATCTTTGTTTTCTTCTTCTTTTTTCTCTTCTATTACTTCTTTTTTTTCTTCATCTTCTTCTTCTTCTTCTTCATCTTCATATTATACTACTTAGTTTTCTTCTTCTTCTTCTTCTTCTTCTTCTTCTTCTGCTTAATCTTATTGTTCCTCTTCTTCTTCTTCTTCTTCTTCTACTTCTTCTTC
>JAIUJO010001225.1:112500-115008 GCA_023846275.1 Vanilla planifolia
CTTCTACTTCTTCTTCTCTAGTCACCATCATCATCAACATCTTCTTTTCTTTCTTCTTCTTATTCATCTTCTTCTTCCTTATCTTCTTCTTCGCCTTCTTCTTTTTCTTCGTCCTTTTCTTCTTCGTCGCCTTCTTTCTTTCTTCTTCTTCATCTTCTCATTCATCTTCAGCTTCTTGTTCTTCTTCTATTACTTCTTGTTCTTCTTCTTCTTATTCTCCTTCTTCTTCTTTTTCGTCTTCTTCTTCTTCCTCTTCTTTCACTTCTCCTTCTTCTTCTTCTTCTTCTTCTTCTTCTCCTTCTACTACAACTTATTATTCTTCTTCTTCTCCTTCTCCTCCTTCTTCTGCTTCTTCTCCTTCTTCTTCTTCTTCGTCTTCTTCTTCTTCTTCTTCATCTTCTTCTTCTTCTTTTTTCTACTTCTTCTTCTTCTCCATCTTCTTCTTCTCCTTCTTCTTCTTTTCCATCTTTGTTCTTCTTCTTCTATTTCTCTTCTATTTCTTCTTCTTCTTCTTCTTTTTCTTCATCTTCTTCTTCTTCATCTTGTCTTCTTCGTCATCATCTTCTTATCATACTCTTAGTCTTCTTCTTCTTCTTCTTCTTCTTCTTCTTCCTCTCCTTCTCCTTCTTCTTCTTCTTAATCTTCTTCTTCTTCTTCTTCTTCTTCTTCTTCTTATTCTTCTTCTTCACGTTCTTTTTCCTCCTCTTCCTCTTCTCCACCTTCTTCTCCTGCCTCTTCTCCTTCTTCTTCTTCTTCTTCTTCTTCTTCAGCTTCTTCATCTCTTTTTTCTTCTTTTTCTTCATCTTTTGTTTCTTCTTCTTAATCTTCTTCCTCTTCTTCTTTGACTTCTTCCTCTCTTCTTCCTTCTTTTTTCTTCTTCATCTTCCTCTTCATCATTTTTCTCCTCTTTATCTTCTTCTTCTTCTTCTCTTCTACGAAGTCTTCTTCTTCATCTTCTTTTCTACTTCTTTTTCTTCTTCTTTTTCTTCTTCTTCTTCTTCTTTTTCTTCTTCTTCCTCTGCTTCTACTTTTGCTTCTTCCTCTCCATCTCCTTCTTCTTCTTCTTCAACTTCTTCTACTTCATCTTCTTCTTCTTCTTCTTCTTCTTCAAGTTCTTCATCTCCTTCTGCTTCTTCTTCTTCTTTTATAGGTTCTTCTTCTTCTTTTCCGCATATTCTTCTTCTTCTTCTTCTTCTTCTTCCACTTCTTCTTCTTCCTCTTATTCGCCTTCTTCTTCTTTGCCTTTGTCTTCTTCTTCTTCATCATCAACATCGTCTGTTTCTTCTTCTTCTTCTTCTTCTTCTTCTTCTTCTTCATCTTCTTTATGTTCCTGATTTTCTTCTTCTTCTTCTTCTACACCATCTTCTTTACTTCTTCTTCTTCTTCTCTCGCCTGCTATTTCTTCTTCGTCGTCTGCTTCCTCTTCTTCTTAATTTTGTCTTCTTCTTAATTTTTCCTCTTCTTCTTGTTCTCTTTCTTCTTCTTCTTCTTCTTCTTCTTTTACTTCTTTTACTACTTCTTCTTGTTTTTCTTCCTGATTTTCTTCTTTTTTTTCTTCTACTTCCTCCTCTTCTTCTTCTTCTCCTTCTTCTTCTTATTATTATTATTATTATTATTATTATTATTATTATTATTCTTCCTCCTCTCCTTCTTTTATGTCTTCTTCTTGTTCTTCTTCTTCTCCTTGCTCTTCTTCATCTTCTTCATCTTCTTCTTCATCTCCTTCATCTTCTTCTTGGTCTTCATCTTCTTCTTGTTCTTCTTCTTCTTCATCACTTCTTTGTCTTCTTCTTCTTCTTCTCTTCTTCTTCTTCCTCTACTTTGTCCACTTCTTCATCTTCTTTTTCTTTATCTCTTCTTCTTCTTCTTTTCATCATCATCATCGCCTTCTTCTTCATCATCTTCTTCTTTTTCTTGTTCACCTTCTTCTTCATCTTCGTGTTCTTCTTCATCAACTTCTTCTTCTTCGTATTTTTCATCTTCGACTTCTCTTTTTTTTCTTCTTCTTTCTTTCTTTTTTCTTCTTCTTCTTCTTATTCTACTTCTACTTCTTCTTCTTCTTCTTCTTCCCTATTCTTTCTTCTTCTTTTCCCTCTTTTTTTTTCTTTTTCTTCTCTTCTTCTCCTTCTTCTTAATTTCTCTTTTACTTCTCCTTGTTATTCATTTACTTCTTCTTCTTCTTCTTCTTCTCTTTCCCCTCTTTCTTCTCATTTTTCTCCTTCTTCGTCTTCTTGATCTTCTTCATCTTCTTCTACTTCTTCTTCTTTGTTCTCTTCTACTTCTTCTTTTTCTTCTTCTTCTTCTTCTTCATCACCATCATCATGAACATCTTTTGCTTCTTCTTTTTTCTTCTTCTTCCACTTCTTCTTCTTCCTCTTCTTCCTCCTTCTTCTTTGTCCTCTTCATCTTCGTCGCCTTCTCTTCTTCTTTTTCTTCTTTTTCTTCTTATTTTTCTTCTTCTTCTTCTTCTCTTCCTCTCATTCATCTTCAGCTTCTTCTTCTTCTACT
>JAIUJO010002358.1:12500-15000 GCA_023846275.1 Vanilla planifolia
TTTTTTCTTCTTCTTCCACTTCCTTTTCCTCTTTCTTGAACTTCTTCTTCTTCTTCTTCTCCTTCTTCTTCTTCTCCTTCTTCTTCTTCTTCTTCTTCTTCTTCTTCTTCTACTTGTTCTTCTTCTTTTTTTCCTCTTCTTCTTCTTATACTACTTCTTCTTTTTCTTCTTCATATCCTTGTTCTAATTCTTTTTCTTCTTCTTCTTCTTCTTCTTCTTCTTCGTCTTCATCTTATTCTTCTTACACTTGTGCTTCTTCTTCTTCTCCTTCGTCTTCTTCTCCTCCTTCTTCTACACCTTCATATTCTTCTTTTTCTTCTTCTTCTTCTTCTTCTTCTTCTTCTTCGTCATCTTCTTCATCTTCTTCTCCTACTTCTTCCACTTACTCTTCTTCTTCTTCTACTACTCCTTCTCCTTCTCCTTCTTCTCCTTCTCTTTCTCCTTCTTCTTCTACTCCTTTTTTTTCTTCTCTTTCCTTTTCTCCTTCTTATTCTTCTTCTTCTTCTTCTTTCTCTTCTTCTTCTTCTTCTTCTTCTTCTTCTTCTTCTTCTTCTTCTTCTTCTTCTCCTTCGTCTACTTCTTCTTCTAGTTCTTCTTCTAGTTCTTCTTCTTGTTCTTCTTCTTTTTCTTCTTCTTCTTCCTCTTCTTCTTCTTCTTCTTCTTCTTCTACTTCTCCTTCTTCCTCTTCTAGTCCTTCTTCTTGTTCTTCTTCTTTTTCTTCTTCTTCTTCTTCCTCTTCTTGTTGTTCTTCTTCTTCTACTACTACTACTATTACTACTGCTACTACTACTTCTAATTCTTCTCTTTCAAATTCTTCTTCTTCTTTTTTTTCTTCTTCTTGTTTTTTCTACTTCTTCTTTTTCTTCTACTTCTTGTTCATCTTCTTCATCATCATCAACATCTTCTTCTTCTTCTTCTTCTTATCCTCCCCCTTCTCCTCCTTCTCCTTCTTCTTCTTCTCCTCCTCCTCCTTTTTCTATTTCATCCTCTTTTTCTTCTTCTTTTTCTTTTACTTCTTCTTCTTAATCTTCTTCTTCTTAATCTTCTTCTTCTTCTACTAGTGCTCTTTTTCTTCTTCTTCTTCTTCTTCTTCTGCAAATACTTCTTCTTATTATACTTTTTCTTCTTCTTCTAGTTCTTCTTCTTGTTCTTCTTCTTTTTCTTCTTCTACTTCTCCTTCTTCTTCTTCTTCTTCTTCTTCTTCTCTTCTTCGTCTTGTTCTTCTTCTTCTTCATCATCATCTTCTTCTTCTTTTTCTTCTTCTTCTTCTTCTTCTCCTCCTCCTCCTTCATCCTCATCATCATCATCTTCTTCTTCTGCTTCTTTTTCTTTTTCTTCGTCTTCTTCATCATCATCATCATCTTCTTCTTCTTCTTCTTCTTCTTCTTCTTTCGTTTCTTCTTCGACTTCCTCTTCTTCTTCTTCTTCTTCTTCTTCTTCTTCTTCATCATCTTCTTATTCTTCTTCTTTTTCTTCTTCTACTTCTTCTTATTATTCTTCTTCTTCTACTACTTGTACTTCTTCTTCTTCTTCTTCTTTTTTTTCTTCTTCTTCTTCTTCTGCTACTTCTTCTACTTCTTCTTCTTCTTCTTCTACTACTACTACTTTTTCTTCTTCTTCTTCCTCTTATTCTTCTTCTTCTTCTTCTTCTTCTACTCTTCCTTCTTCTTCTCCTTCTTCCTCTTCTTTTTCTTCTTCTTCATCTTCTTCTTCTTCCTCTTCTTCATCATCTTCTTCTACTTCTTCTTCTTATTATTTTTATTATTGTTATAATAAAAATAATAATAATAATAATAATAATTATTATTATTATTATTCTTCTTCCTCTTCTTCCTCTTCCTCTTCTTCCTCTTCCCCTTCTTCTTCTTCTTTCTCTTCTTCTTTATCCTCTTCTTCTTCTTCTTCTTGTTCATCTTCTTCCTCCACTTCTTCTCCTTCTTCTTCTTCTTCTTCTTCTTCTTCTTCACCTTCTTCTTCTTCTTCTTCCTCTTCTTATTCATGTTCTTCTTCTTCTTCAACTTGTTCTTCTTCTTCTTCTTCTTCTTCTTCTTCTTCTTCTTCTTCTCATTCTCCTTCTTTTTCTCTTTCTTCTACTTCTCCTTCCTCTTCTCCTTCAACTTCTTCTTGTTTTTCTTCTTCTTCTTCTTCTACTTCTTCCGCTTCTTCTTCTTTCTTGAACTTCTTCTTCTTCTTCTTCTTCTTCTTCTTCTTCTTCTTCTTCAACAACTTCTACTTCTTCTTTTTTCTCTTCTTCTTCTTCTTCTACTACTTCTTCTTCTTATTCTTCTTCTTGGTCTTCTTCTTCTTCATTTTTTTTATCTTACATTTTCTTTTTCTTATACTTATTTTTCTTCTTCTTCCTCTTCGCCTACTCCTCCTTCTTCTATTTCGTCTTCTTCTACTCCTTCTCCTTCATCTTTTTTTTCATCATCTTCTTCTTCTTCTTCTAATTTTTCTTCCTTTTCAACATCTTCTTCTTCTTTTTCTTCTTCTTCTGCAT
>JAIUJO010002358.1:47500-50000 GCA_023846275.1 Vanilla planifolia
ACTTTTCCTTCTACTTCTTCCTCTTCTTCTTCTTCTTTTTCTTCTTCTTTGTCTTCTCTTTCTCCTTCATCCCCCTCTCCATTTTTCCCTTCTTCTTCTTCTTGTTCTTCCTCTTCTTCTTCTTCTTCTTCTTCTTCCTCTTCTTCATCATCTTCTTCTTCTTCTTCTTCTTCTTCTTCTTCTTTTGCTTGTTCTTCTTCCACTTTTATATTTTTTCTTACTCTTCTTCTTCATCTTATTCTTGTTCTTCTTCTTCATCATCAACATGATCTTATTGTTCTTCTTCTTGTTCTTGTTCTTCTTCTTCTTCTTCATCTTCTTCTTCTTATTCTTCCTCTCCTCCTTCTTCTTCTCCTTCTTTTTCATCTACATCTTCTCCTTCTTCTTCTTCTTCTCCTTCTTCATCTTCTCCTTCTTTTGCTTCTCCATCTTCCTCCTACTCCTTCATCTTCTTCTTCTCCTTCGTCTTCAGCTTCTTCTTCTTCTTCTCCTTCTTCTTCTTCTTCTTCTTCTTCTTCTTTTACTTTTTCTTTTTCTTCTTCTTCTTCTATTTCTTGTTTTCCTTCTACTTTTTTTCTTCTTCTTCTTCTTCTTCCTATTCCACTTCTTCTTCCCCTTGTTCCTCCTCTTCTTCTTCTTCGTCTTCCTCTTCTTCTTCTTATTCTTATTCTTCGCCTTCTCCTTCTTCTTCTTCTTCTTCTTTTACTTTTTCTTTTTCTTCTTCTTCTTCTATTTCTTATTTTCCTTCTACTTTTTTTCTTCTTCCTCTTCTTCTTCCTGTTCCTCTTCTTCTTCTCCTTGTTCCTCCTCTCTTTCTTCTTCGTCTTCCTCTTCTTCTTCTTATTCTTATTCTTCACCTTCTTCTTCTTCTACTTCTTCTTGTTCTTCTAATACTTCTACTACTACTACTTCTTCTTCTTCTTCTTCTTCTGCTTCTTTTTCTTCTTCTTCTACTACCACTACTTCTTCTTCCTCTTCTTGTTGATCTTCTTCTTTGTCATCGTCTTCTTCTTTTTCTTCTTAGCCTTCTTCTTCTTTTTCTTCTTCTACTTCGTCATCTTCTTCTTCTTCTTCTTTTTATTATTATTTTACTCCTTCTTTTTCTTCTTCTTTTTCTTCTTTATCTTCTTCATCTTCTTCTGCTCCCACTTCCTCTTGTTCTTCTTCTTCATCATCTTCTTCTTATTCTTCTTCTTCTTCTTCTTATTATTATTATTTTTCTCCTTCTTTTTCTTCTTCTTTTTCTTCTTTATCTTCTTCATCTTCTTCTGCTCCCACTTCCTCTTGTTCTTCTTCTTCATCATCTTCTTCTTACTCTTCTTCTTCTTCTTCTTCTTCTTCTTCTTCTTTTTCTTCTTCTTGCTATTCTTCTTCTCCTTCTAGTTCTTCTTCTTGTTCTTCTTCTTCACATTTTTCTTCTTTTCCTAGTTCTTCTTTTCCATCATCTTCTTCCTCTTCATCTACTTCCTTTTCTTCGTGATCTTCTTCTTCTTCTTCTTCTTCTCCTCCTCCTCCTTCCTCTTATTCTCCTTCTTCTTCTTCTACTTCTTCTTCCACATCTTTTTCTTCTTCTCCTTATACTTATTCTCCTTCTTCTTCTTCCCCATCTTCTTCTCCTCCTCCTTCTTCTTCTTCTTCTTCTTCCCTTTCTTCTTCATCTACTACTTCTTCATCCACTTCATCTTCTTCTCCTCCTTTTCCTCTTTCTTCTTATTCTCCTTCTTCTTTTTCTTCTTCTTCTTCTTCCGCTTCATGTTACTATTCTTTATCTTCTTCTTCTTCTTTTTGTTCTTCTTATTCCTCTTTTACTTCATCCTCTTCTTCTTCATCTTCTTCTTCATCATCATCATCATCATCATCGTCGTCTTCATCTTATTCTCCTTCTTCTTCTACTTAATCTTCTCCTACTCCTTCTTCTTCTCTTTCGTCTTCTTCTTCTTCTTCTTCCCCTTCCTCTTCTTCTTCTTCTTTCTCTTCTTCTTTTTCTTGTTCAATTTTTCCATCTTCTTCTTCTTCTTCTTCTTCTTCATCTTTTTGTTTTTCTTCTTCTTGTTCTTCTTCTTCTTCTTTTACTTGTGTTTCTTCTCCTTCTTCTTCTTCTTCCCCTTCTCCTTCTTCTCCTTCTCCTTCTTCTCCTTCTCCTTCTTTTTCTTTGCCTACTTCTTCTCGTTCTTCTTTTTCTCTATCTTCTTGTAACCATTCTTCTTCTACTCCTTCTTCGTCTTCTTCTTCTTCTTCTTCCTCTTCTACTAATACTTCTTCTTCTTCTACTACTATTTGTTATTTTTTTGTTCTTCTTCCTCTATTTTTCTTCTTCTTCTTCTTATTTTTCTTCTTCTTCTTCTTATTTTTCTTCTTCTTTTTCTTCTTCTTCTATTCCTTCTTCTTCTTCCACTTCTTCATCATCTTCTTCTTCTTCTTCTTTTTCTTCTCCTTCTTCTTCTTCTTCTTTTTCTTCTCCTTCTTCTTCTTCTTCTTCTACTTTTTCTTCATCGTCTTC
>JAIUJO010002358.1:55000-60000 GCA_023846275.1 Vanilla planifolia
TCTTTCTTCTCCTTCTTCTTCTTCTTCTTATTCTTCTCCTTCTTCTTCTTCTTCTACATCTTCTTCTTCTTTTTAAAGTTGTGATTCTTCTCTTTCTTCTTCTCCTTATTATTCTTCTTCTTCTCCTTCTTATTTTGTTCATCTTCTACTTCTTCTAGTCTTTCTTTTTCATATTTTTCTTATTCCTCTTCTTCCTCTTCTCTTTCTTCTTCTTCTTCTTCTTCTTCTTCTTATTCTTATTCTTATTCTTCTTCTTCTACTTCTTCTTCATCTTCTTTTTCTTCTTATTCTTAAACTTCTCCTCTTTCTTTGTCATCTTTTATCTCTTCTTCTTCTTCTTCTTCTTCTATTTCTTCTTTTCCTTCTTCTTATTGTTCTTCTTCTTCCACTTCTTCGACTTCTTCTTCTTCTTCTTCTTCTTCTGCTTCATCATCATCATCATCTTCTTCTTCTTCTTCTTCTTCTTCTTCTTCTCCTCCTTTTTCATCTTCTTCTTCTTCTTCTTTTCCTTCTTTTACCTCTTCTTCTTCTTCTTCTTCTTCTACTTCTTCTTCTTTTATGACTTCTCCTTCTTCTTCTACTACTTATTCTTCTTCTAGTTCTTCTCCTCCTTCCACTTCTTCTCCTTCTACTGCTTCTCCATCTTCTTCTTCCCCATCTTCTTCTCTTCCTCCTCCTCCTTCTTCTTCTTCTTCTTCTTCTCATTCTTCTTCCTCTTCCTCTACTTCTTCTTCCTCTTCTTCTTTTTCTTCTCCTCTTCCTTCTTCTTCTTCTGCTTGCTCGTCTTCTTATTCCTCTTTTTCTTCCTCTTCTTCTTCTTCTTCTTCTTCTTCTTCTTCTCCTTCATCTTCTTCTCTTCCTTCTTCTTCTTCTTCTTCTTCTTCTTCTACTTTTACATCATCATCTTCTTCTTCTTCTTATTTTTCTTCTTCTTCTTCTTCTTCTTGTTCTTCCTCTTCTTCTTCTTCTTCTTCTTCTTCTTCTTCTTCTTCCCTCACTTCTTCTTCTTCTTCTTCTTCTTCTTCTTCTTTTTCTTGTTCTTCTTCTTCTTCATCTTCTTCTTCTTCTTCGACTTCTTCTTCTTCTTCTTCTTCTTGTTCCACCTCTTCCTCTTCGTCTATTTCTCCTTCCTCCTTTACTTCTTCCCCTTATTCTTCGTATTTTTCTTCACCTTATCATTAATCTTCTTCTTCTTCTTCTTTTTCTATTTCTTCTTTTCTTTTACTACTACTTCTTTTTCTTCATCATCATCTTCTTCTTCTCCTCCTTCTTCCTCCTCCTCCACTTCTTCTTATTCTTGTTGTTATTCTTCTTCTAATTCTTTATCTTCTTCTTCTTCTCTTTCTTGTTCTTCTTCTTCTTCTTCTTCTTCTTCTTATTCTTCTCTTTCTTCTTGTTCTCCTTTTTGTTCTTCAACTTCCACTTCCTTTTCGCCTTTTTCTTCTTCTCCTTCTCCTTCTTCTTATCATTTTTCTTCTTCTTCTTCTTCTTCTTCATCTTCTTCTTCGACTTATTCTTCTTTTTCATTTACTTCTTCTTCTTGTCCTTCTTCTTTTTCTTCTTCTTCTTCTTCATCAACTTTTTCTTCTTGATCATCTTCTTTTTCTTCTTCTTCTTCTTCTTCTTCTTCTTTTTCTTCTTCTTCTTTTCCTTCTTCTTCTTCTTCTTGTTCGTCCTGTTCCTCTTCTTCTTCTTCTTCTTCTTTTTCTTTTTCTTCCTCTTCTTCCTCTTATTCTTCTTCTTATTCTTCTTCTTCTTCTTATTCTTCTTCTTCTTTTTTTTCTTCTTCTACTTCTTCTTTATTCTCCACTTCTTCTTCTTTCTCTTCTTCTTTTGCTTAGTCTTCTTCTTCTTCTCCTTCCTCCTCCTTCCCTTCTTCTTCTTCTTCTTCTTCTTCTTCATCATCATCTTCATCTATTACTTCTTCCTTCCCCTCTTTTTCTTCCACTTCTACTTTTTCCTCTTATTCATATTCTTTTTCTTCTACTTCTTCTTCTTCTTCTTCCTCTTCTTCTTCATCTTCTTCTTCTTTCTCATCTCTTGATCCTCCTCCTCCTCCCTCTCCTTCTTCTTCTTGTGGTTTTCCTTGTTTTTCTTCTTCCTCTTTTATTCATTTTCTTATTCGTTCTCTTCTTCTTCTTTTCCTTCTTCTTTTTCTTCTTCTTTTTCTTTCTATTCTACTTCTTCTTCTTCCTCTTCTTCTTCTTCTTCTTCCTCTTCTTCTTCTTCTTCATCTTTATCTTCTTCTTTTTATTCTTCTTCCACTTGTTGTCCTTCTTCTTCTTTCTTCTTCTTCTTCTTCTTCTTTTACTTCTTCTTCCTCTTCTTCTTCTTCTTCTTCTTCTTTTACTTCTTCTTCCTCTTCTTCTTCTTCTTCTTCACCTTCTTATCCTTCTTCTTCTTCTTCTTCTTGTTCACCTTCTCCCTCATCTTCTTCTTCTTCTCCTTCTCCTTCTTCTTCTTCTTCTTCTAGTTCTTCTTCTTCTATTTCTTCTTCTTTTTCTTCTTCTTCTTTCTTGTTCTTCTTCCACTTCTTCTTATTCTTCTTCCTCTTCTTGTTCTACTTCTTCCTCTTCTTCCACTTATTCTTCTTCGTCTTCTTCTTCTTCTTTAATCTAGACCTTTATCTTCTTCTTCTTCTTCTTCTTCTTCTTCTTCTGCTTCTACTTCTTCTTCTTCTTCTTCTTCTTCTTCTTCATCTTCTTCTTCCACTTCTTCTTCTTCTTTTGCTACTAAAACTACTACTACATCTTCTTCTTCTTCTTCTCTTTCCTCCACTTCTTCTTCTTCTTCTTCATATTCTGCTTCTTCTTCTTCCTCCTCTTCCTCTTCTTCTTTTTCTTCTTCTTCTTCTTCTTCTTCTACAACTATTTTTTATTCTTCTTCTATGCCTTCTCCTACTCCTACTTCTTTTTCTTCCTCAACTTCAAGTACAACTACTACATCTTCTTCTTCATCATCTTCTTATTATTGTTCTTCTTCATCTTGTTCTTCTTCTTCTTCTTCTTCTTCTTCTACTTCTTCTTCCACCTCTTCCTCTTCTTCTTCTTCTTCTTCTTCTTTGCCATCTCCTTCTTCTTCTATTACTACTACTACTACTACTACTTCATCATCAACTTCTTCTACTTCATCATCTTCTTCTTCTTCTTCTTTCACTTCTTCTTCTTCTTCTACTTCTTTTTTTTATTTTTTTTTTCTTCTTCTTCTTCTTCTTCTTCTTCTTTTTCTTCTTCTTCTTCTTTTTTCTTCTTCTTCTTCTTCTTCTTCTTTTTCTTTTTCTACTTCTTTTTCTTCAACATCTTCTTTTTCTCCTTCTTCTTCTTCTTCTTCTTCCTCTTTTTCCACTACATCTTCTTATTCTTCTTCTTCTTTGATATATTCTTCTTTCTCCAATTCTTCATCTTCTTCTTCTTCTTCTTCTTCTTCTTCTTTTCTTCATTTTATTCTTTGTCCTCTTTTTCTTCTTCTCCTTCTTCTTCTTCTTCTTCTGCTTCTTCTACCTCCTCTTCTTTTTTTTCATCTTCTTCTTCTTCTTTTTCCTCTTCTACTTCTTCTTCTTCTCCCTCCTCTTCTTCATCTTCTTCATCTTCCACTTCAACTTTCTCTTCTTCTTTTTCTTCTTCCTCGTCCTCCTCCTTGTCTTCTCCTAGATCATTTCCTTGTTCTTCATCTTTTATTTTCTTTTCTTCTACTACTTGTACTTCTTCTTCTTCTTCTTCGTCTTCTTCTTCTTCCTCTTCATCCTCTTCTTCTTATTCTTCTTCTATTTCTATTTCTTTTTCTTCTTCTTCTTCTTCTTCTTCTTCTTCATTCTCTTCTATTTAGTCTTCTTCTTCTTCTTCTTCTTCTTCTGCCCCTTCGTCTTCTTCTTCTTCTTCTACTACTACTACTACTACTTCTTTTTCTTCTACTTCTTCTTCATCTATTTCTTCCTCTTCTTCTTCTTATTCTTCTTCTTCTTCTTCCTCCTCCTCCTTCTCTTCTTCTTCTTCTTCTTCTTCCTCCTTCTCTTCTTCTTCTTCTTCTTCTTCTTTATCATCTTCTTCTACTTCTTCTTCTTTCTCCTCTCTTTCTTCTACTTCTACTTCTTCTACTTCTTCTTACTCTTTTTCTTCTTCTTCTTCTTCTTCTTCTACTACTACTACTAATACCACTCTTTCTTCTTATTCTTTTTCTAATTCTTCCTCTTCCTCTTTTATTCATTTTCTTATTCATTCTCTTCTACTTCTTTTCCTTCTTCTTTTTCTTCTTCTTGTTCTTCCTATTCTACTTCTTCTTCTTATTCTTCTTCTTCTTCTTTATCTTTCTTTTCTTCTTTTTATTCTTCTTCCACTTGTTCCCCTTCTTCTTCTTCTTCTTCTTCTTCTTCTACTTGTTCTTCCTCTTCCTTTTGTCCTTCTTCACCTTCTTCTCCTTCTTCTTCTTCTTCTACTACTACATCTTCTCCTTCTCCTTTTTCTTGTTCCTCTTCTCCTTCTCCTTCTTCTTCTTCTACTTTTTCTTCTTCTTCTTCTTCGTGTTCTTCTTCCACTTCTTCTTATACTTCTTCCTCTTCTTGTTCTTCTTCTTCCTCTTCTTCCTCCTCTTCTTCTTCGTCTTCTTCTTCTTCTTTAATCTACACCTTCAACTTGATCTTCTTCTTCTTCTTCTTCTACTTCTACTTCTTCTTCTTCTTCTTCTTCTTCATCATCATCATCTTCTTCTTCTTCGTCTTCATCTTCTTCTTCTTCTTCTTTTTCTACTACAGCTACTATTACTTCTTGTTCTTGTTCTTCTCTTTCCTACAGTTCTTCTTCTTCTTCATATTCTGATTCTTCTTCTTCTTCGTCCTCTTCTTCTTTTTCTTCTTCTTCTTCTTCTTGTTCTTGTTCTTCTTCTTCTTCTTTTTCTTCTTCTTCTTCTTCTACAACTATTTCTTATTCTTCTTCTATGCCTTCTCCTACTCGTTCTACTTCTTCTTTTGTTCTTCAACTTCAACTACTACTAATACTACTACTTCA
>JAIUJO010002358.1:70000-72500 GCA_023846275.1 Vanilla planifolia
CTTTATCATCTTCTTCTTATTCTTATTCTTATTCTTCTTCTCCCTCTACTTCTTCTTATTCTTATTTTTCTTCTCTCACTTTTTCTTCTTTTTTTCTTCTTCTTTTTTTCTTCTTCTTCTTCTTCTTCGTATTCTTCTCCTTCATGTTCCTCTTCTTCTTCTTGTTATATTGTTTCATCATCTTCTTCTTCTTCTTCTTCATCTGCTTCTTTTTCTTCTTCTTCTTCTTTGTCTTCTTCTTCTCATTCTTCTTCTACTTCTTCTTCTTCTGCTTCTTCTTAGTGATCTCCTTCTTCTCCTTCTCCTCCTTCTTCCCCTTCTTCTACTTCTTCACCTTCTTGTTCTCCTCTTCTTCTTCTCATTCTTCTTCTTCTTCCTCTTCTTCTTCTTCCTCTTCTTCTTCTTCCTCTTCTTATTGTTCTTCTCCTCCTCCTTCTTCTTCTTTTCCTCCCTTTTAATCTTCTTCTTCTTCATCTTCTCTTTCTTCTTGTTCTTCTTCTTCCACTTCTTCTTATTCATTTTCTTCTAATTCCACTTCTTTTTTCCTTCTTCTTCTCTTTCTTCTTCTTCTTCTTCTCCCACTTCTTCCTTTTCTTCTTCTTCTTCTTGTTTTACTTGTGATTCTTCTCTTTCTTGTTGTTGTTCTTCTTCTCGTCCTTCTCCATCTTCTTCTCCTTCTTCTTCTTCATGTTCTTGCTTTTCTCCATCTTCTTCTTCTTCTTCTTCTACTCCTTGTTCTACTTCTTCTTCTTCTTCTTCTTTCTCTTCATCTTCTTCTTCCTCTTGTTCTTCTTATTCTTTTACTACTTCATCTTCTACTTCTCCTCTACTTTTTCATCATCTTCTTCTTCTTCTTCTTCTTTTACTATTACTTCATCGTAATCATCTTCTTCTTCTTCTTCTGCTTCTTTTCCTCTTCTTCTTTGTCTTCTTCTTCTTCTTCTTCTTCTTCCACTTCTTCTTCTTTGTATTCTTCCTCTTTCTCTTCTTCTTCTCATTTTTCTTCTTCCACCTATTCTTCTTCTTCTTCTTCTTCTTCATCTTCTTCATCTTCTACTTTGTCTTCGTCTTCTTCATGTTGATCTTGTTCCTCTTCTTCTTCTTCTTCTTAGTGTTGATCTTGTTCCTCGTCTTCTTCTTCTTCTTTTCTTCTTCTACTACTACTATTATTTCCACTTTATTTTCTTTTTCTTCTTCTTCTTCTTCATCTTCTTCTTCTTGCTATTCTGAGTGTTCTTCTTCTTTTCCTTCTTCTCTTTCTTCTTCTTCCTCTTGCACTTCTTCTTCTTCCTCTTCTTCTTTTTCTTCTTCTTTTACTACTACTACTTCTTCATGTCCTTCTTCTTCTTCTTCTTCTTCTTATTTTTCTTGTATTTCTTCTTATTCTTCTTCATCCTCTTCTTTTTCTTCTTCTTCTACAACTACTTCTAATTTGACTTCTTCTTCTTCTTCGTCTTCATCTTCTTCATCACCTTCTTCTTTTTCTTCTCGGCCTTTTTCTTTGTCTTCTTCATCTTCTTCTTCTTCTTCTTCTTTTGCTTCTTCTTCTTATTCTTTTTTTGCTTCTTCATATTCTTTTTCTTATCATTCTTCTTCTTCCTCTTCATCATCATCTTCTTCTTCTTCTCCTTGCCCTTCTTCTCCTTCTTCTATTTCTTTTTCCTTTTATTCTATTTCTCCTACTTTTTCTTCTTCTTCTTCTTCCTCTTTTCTTCTTCTTCTTGTTCTCCCTCTTCATCTTCTTCTCATTCTTCTTCTTCCTCCTCCTCTTCTTCTTATTCTTCTTCTTCTTATACTACTTCATCTTCTTCTTCTTCTTCATAATCATAATCTTCTACTTCTTCATCTTCTTCTTCTTCCTCTTTGTCTTCTTCTCCTTCTTCTTCTTCTTCTTCTTCTTCCTTTTCTTCCTTTTCCCCTTCTTCCACTTGTACTTCTTCTTCTTCTTCTTCTTCTTCACCTTCTTCTTCTTCCCCTTCTTCGTCATCTCCTCCTCCTTCATCTTCTTCTTCTTCTCATTCTTCTTCTTCTTCTCATTCTTCTTCTTCTTCCTCTTCTTCTTCTTCCTTCTCTTCTTATTGTTCTTATTCTCCTCTTTCTGCTTCTTCTCCTTGTTCATCTCCTTCTTCTTCTTCATCATCTTCGTCTTTTTCTAAGTCATCTTCTTTTAATTCATCATCATCATCTTCTTCTTCTTCATTCTCATCATCATGATCATTATTATCTTATTCTTCTTCTTCTTCTTCTTCTACTTCTTTTCCTTCATCCTATCTTTCTTCTTCTTCTTCTTCCTTTTTTTTTCTTCTTTTGCTTCTTCTTCTTCCACTTCTTCTTCTTCTCCTTCTCCTTCTTCTTCTTCTTCTTCTTCTCCATCTTCTTCTTCTTCTTCTTCTTCTTCTTCTTCTTCTGCTTGTGATTCTTCTTCTTCTCCTTCTTCTTCTTCTTCTTCATTTTCTTCTTCTCCTTGTTCTTTTTCTCTTTCTTCTTTGTCTTCTACATT
>JAIUJO010002358.1:100000-110000 GCA_023846275.1 Vanilla planifolia
GTGCAGCCTGGGTTCGATTCTTCTGCATGTCATTTTACGCTGAATAATCTCAGTCGTATGATCGTGCTTGCCCTTCCGACTTCTTTGAAAATTGTGTTGGAGTTTAGTCCCATATTGCTTAAACTTCGTTGCCATTGCGCTTTAAAGCTAATTCGCTTCCTGTTACTCTCGAGTCGCTTTGGGGTTGGCTCCCCCCTTCCTTGACCAGGATTTCATCACCTGGTTCGGGTTGACTTGATCTTGCACTGTTCCATTTAGCATTGCCTGCGGGCTGAATTCACAGTTCTGTTCAGCGTCGCCTACGACCTGAATTTGCTTTGCTCCGTTCGGCGTTGCCTGCGGCCTGAATTCCTTTGGACTACGGGCGCCGCTTCCATGTCAGTCCACCAATTTTTTATATTTATTTTTTTTTTAAATTTCTAAAAGCCTGGACGGGCCAGTGGTCGGGTCAGATCGACCCGCGAAATGCTACAGTGAAAATTCCCGAGAGTAACGTTGTTTTAGGGTGTTTTATATTACCACAGTATTATAAGTTTTCTATATGACTATGAAAAGAAATTCATGAAAAATAATTCTTAAATAATTTAAAAAAATCAAATACTAATATCTATACTTTTTGTCAATAAAGTTTGACCCAAAAATCAAAATTCAATAATTATTAATTTTATAACATTTTTAAATATTAATACTACTAGTGTGCCATACCATCTCAAAATTTAGACATATCAAATTTAAGAAAAAATAAAAAGAAAATCAAGTATGAAAACTTTAGTGCATGTCTTCAATTTCCTTGAAGCTTGTCATGACACAGGAGCCTTGAAGACCACTATTTTAGACATTTAAAGTTCATGTCTTGTCTTAATTGAATATTAACAATTTTGTTTAGAGCAAACTCATATGAAATATAAACATTTATTCTTGACTCATCAAACACAAGGTTGTAACACTTCTTCCTCTTCTTCTTGTTCTTCTTGTTCTTCTTCTTCTTCTACTTCTTCTTCTCGTCCTTCTTTTTCATCTTCTTCTTCTCGTTCTCTTTCTTCTTCTTCCTCTTCCCCTTCTCCTTCTTCTTCTTCTTCCACTTCTTCTTCTTCGTCTCCTCTTCTTCTTCTTCCTATTCTTCTTCCTCTTCTTCTTCTTCGTCTTCTTCTTCTTCTTCTCTTTCTTCTTATCCTTCTTCTTCTTCTTCTTCCACTTCTTCTTCCTCTTCTTCTTCTTCTTCTTCATCATCATCATGATATTCTTCTTCTTATTATTCTTATTCTGCTTCCTCTTCTTTTTCTTCTACTTTCTCTTCTTCTTCTTCTTCCTCCAAGTCTTTTTCTTTCTCTGCTTCTTTTTTCTTTTCATTTGGTTCTTCTTCTTCTTCTTCTTCTTCCTCTTCTTCTTCTTCTTCTTCTACTACTTCTTCTTGTTCTTCTTGTTCTTATTCTTCTCTTATTTTTCACCTTCTTCTTCTTCTTCTTCTTCATGTTCTCCTTCTTCTCCTTCTTCTTTTCCTTCCTCTTATCTTTCTTTTCCTTTTTCTTCTTCATCATCATCTTCTTCTTCTTCTTCTTTCTCTTCTCATGATCCTCCTCCTCCTCCTCCTTCTTCTTCTTCTGCTTCTTCTTCTTCTTCTTCATCTTTTCTTTATTTTGTTCTTCAACCTCTTCTTCTTCTTCTTCTTCTCTTTTTTCCTCCTCAACTTCTATTTCTTTTTTTACTTCTTCTTCCACTTTCTCTTCTTCCACTTCCTCTTCTTCCACTTCTTTTTCTTGTTCTTTTTCTTCTTGTTCTTTTTCCTCTTCTTCTTGTTCTTGTTCTTTTTCTTCTTCTTCTTCTCCTCTTCTTCCTCCTTCTTCTTCTTCCACTTCACCATCATCTTCTTCCTCTTCCCCTTCTGCTTCTTCTTCTTGTTCCTTTTCCTCTTCTTCTTCTTCGTGTCTTCTTCTTTCTAATCTTCTTCCTCTTCTTCTTCTTCTTTTCTTCTTTTTCTTTTTCGTCTTCTTCTTCTTCTTCTTCTTCTTCTCCTCCATCTTCTTTTTCTTCATCTTCTTGTTCTCTTTCCTCTTCTTTCTCTTCTCCTTCTCCTTCTTTTTCTTCTTCTTCTTCTTATTCTTGGTCTTGTTCTTCTTCTTCTTCTTTCTCATCCTCTTCTGCTTCTACTTTTTCTTCTTCTTCTTCTTAATCTTTAACTTCTTCTTCTTTTTCCTATGCTACTACTACTATTATTGTTGCCTCTTGTCCTCGTTCTCCTTCTACTTCTTCTTCTTCTTCTTCCTCTTATTGTTCTTGTTCTTATTCTTCTTCTTCATCTTCATCATCTTCTTCTTCTTCTATTTCTTCTTCTTCCTCTTCTTCTTCCTCTTCTTCTTCTTCTTCTTCTTCTTCTTCTTCTTTATCATCATAATCTTCTTCTTCATTTTCTCCTTCTGCTTCTTCTTCGTCTTCTTCTTCCACTTCTTCTTCTTCTTCTTCTTCTTCTTCTTCTTCCACTTCTTATGATCCACATCCTCTACCTTCTTCTTCTTCTTTTCCTTTTCATGTGGTTCTTCTTCTTCTTTTTTTATCTTCGTCTTCTTCTTCATCTTCTTCTTCTTCCTCCTCCTCTTCTTCTTCTTTTTCTTCTTCTTCTTCATGTTCTTCTGCATCTTCTTCTTGTACTTCTTCAACTTCTTCTTCTTCTTCTTCTTCCTATTCTTCTTCTTCTTCTTGCTATTCTTCTTCTTCTTCTTCCCATTCTTCTTCTTCTCCTTCTTATTCTTCTTTTCCTTCTTCTTCTTCTTCTTCTTCTTCTTCTTTCTCTTCTCGTGATCCTCCTCCTTATCTTCTTCCTCCTCTTTTTTCTTCTTCTTCTTCTTACTCTTCTTGTTCTTCTTGTTCATCATCATCTTCTTTTCTTTATTTTGTTCTTCGTCCTCTTCTTCTTCTTCTTCTTCTTCTTCTTCTTCTTCTCCTCCTTCTCCTTCTTTTCCTTCTTCTTCATCATCATCTTCTTCTTCTTCTTTCTCTTCTCGTGATCCTCCTGCTCCTCCTCCTCCTCCTTCTTCTTCTTCTTCATCATCTTTTCTTTATTTTGTTCTTCATCCTCTTCTTCTTCTTCTTCTTCTCTTTCTTCCTCTTCAACTTCTTTTTCTTCTTTTTCGTCTTCTTCTTCTTCTTCTTCCACTTCCTCTCCTTCAACTTCTTTTTCTTCTTCTTTTTCTTCTTGTTCTTCATCCTCTTCTTCTTGTTCTTGTTCTTCTTCTTCTTCTCCTCCTCTTCCTCCTCCTTCTACTTCTTCTTCTCCTCCTCCTCTTCCTCCTTCTTCTTCTGCTTCTACTTCACCTTCATCTTCTTCCTCTTCCCCTTCTCCTTCTTCTTCATGTTCCTCTTCCTCTTCTTCTTCTTCGTGTCTTCTTCTTCTTTCTAATCTTCTTCCTCTTCTTCTTCTTCTTTTCTTCTTTTTCTTTTTCTTCTTCTTCTTCTTCTTCTTCTCCTCTATCTTCTTTTCTTCAACTTCTCGTCCTCTTTCCTCTTCTTTCTCTTCTCCTTCCCCTTCTTGTACTTCTTCTTCTTATTCTTGGTCTTGTTCTTCTTCTTCTTCTTTCTCATCCTCTTCTGCTTCTTTTTTTTCTTCATCTTCTTCTTAATCTTTATCTTCTTCTTCTTCTTTTTCTTCTACTTCTACTACTATTATTGTTGTCTCTTCTTCTCATTCTCCTTCTACTTCTTCTTCTTCTTCTTCTTCTTTTATTTCTTCTTACACCTCTTCTTCTTCCTCTTTTTCTTCTTCTTCTTCTTCTTTATCATCATCATCTTCTTCTTCTTCTTCTTCTTTATTTTCTTCTTCTGCTTCATCTTCCTGTTCTTCTTCCACTTCTTCTTCTTCTTCTTCTTCTTCTTCTTCTTCTTCTCCTTTTTCTACTTCTTCATCTTCTTCTTCTTCTTCTTCCACTTCTTGTGATCCTCATCCACAACATTCTTCTTCTTCTTCTTCTTCTTCTTTTCCTTTTCATGTGGTTCTTCTTCTTGTTTTTTATCTTCGTCTTCTTCTTCATCTTCTTCTTATTCTTTCTCCTCTTCTTCTTCTTTTTCTTCTTCTTCATCTTCTTCTGCATCTTCTTCTTATTCTTCTTCATCTTCTTCTTCTTCTTCTTCTTCCTATTCTTCTTCTTCTTCTTCCCATTCTTATTCCTCTGCTTCCTCTTCTCCTTCTTATTCTTCTTTTCCTTCTTCAACTTCTTCTTCTTCTTCTTCTTCTTCTTCCTCTTCTTCTTCTTCCTCTTCTTCTTCTTCTTTCTCTTTTCGTGATCCTCCTCCTCATCTTCTTCCTCCTTCTTCTTCTTCTTCTTACTCTTCTTCTTCTTCTTGTTCGTCGTCATGATCTTTTCTTTATTTTGTTCTTCATCCCCTTCTTCTTCTTCTTCTTCTTCTTCTTCTTCTTCTCCATCTCCTTCTTCTTCTTCTTCTTTTACTTCTTCTCCCTCACTTCTTCTTCTTCCTCTTCCTTTCTCCTTCTTCTTCTTCTTCTTCCTCTTCTTATTTTTCTTCGTATCCATCCTTCTTCCTATACTTCTTCCTCTTCTTCTTCTTCGTCTTTTTCATCTTCTTCTCTTTCTTCTTACCCTTCTTCATCTTCTTCTTCATCTTGTTCTTCTTCTTCTTCCACTTCTTCTTCCACTTCTTCTTCTTCTATTTCATCATCAGGATGATCTTCTTATTCTTATTTTTCTTATTCTTCCTCTTCTTCATCTTCTTCTTCTTCTTCTACTTCTTTTTCTTCTTCTTCTTCTGCTTCTTCTTTTTTCCTTTTCATTTGGAACTTCTTCTTCTTTTTTATGTTCTTCTTCTTCTTCTTCTTCTTCTTCCTCTTCTTCTTCTTCTTCTTCTTCTTTATCTTCTTCTGCTTCTTCTTCTTGTTCTTCTTATTCTTCTTCATCTTATTATTATTCTTTTTCTTCTTCTCATTCTTCTTGTTCTCCTTCTGCTTTTCCTTCTTCTTATTCTTCTTTTCCTTCTTCTTCTTCATCTTCTTCTTCTTTCACTTCTTGTGATCCTCCTCCTCCACTTCCTTCTCCTCCTCCTCCTCCACCTTCTTCTTCTTTTTCTTCTTCTTCTTCATCATCTTTTCTTTATTTTGATCTTCATCCTCTTCTTCGTCTTCTCCTTCATTTATTTCTTGTTTTTGTTCCTCTTCTACTTCTATTTCTTATTTTTCTTCTTCTTCATCTTCTACTTCTTCTTCCACTTCTTCTTCATCTTCTTTTTCTTTTTCTTTTTCTTCTTGTTTTGCTTCCTCCTCTTCTTGTTCTTCTTCTTCTTCTTCTTCTTCTTCTTCTTCTTCTCCTCATCCTCCTTCTTCTTCTTCTTCTCCTTCACCTTCTTCTTCTTCCTCTTCCCCTTCTCCATCTTCTTCTTGTTCTTCTTCCTCTTCTTCTTCTTCTTTGTGTCTTCTTCTTCTTCTTATTGTTCTTCTTCTTTTTCTTCTTCTTCTTCTTCTTCTTCTTCTTCTTCTTCTCCTTCTTCTTCTTTTTCTTCTTCTTCTCCTT
This sequence comes from Vanilla planifolia, assembly GCA_023846275.1. Classification (NCBI taxonomy): domain Eukaryota; kingdom Viridiplantae; phylum Streptophyta; class Magnoliopsida; order Asparagales; family Orchidaceae; genus Vanilla; species Vanilla planifolia. The sequence goes on from JAIUJO010002358.1 coordinate 105,514, forward strand.
ATCCTTCTTCTTCTTCCTCTTCTTCTTCTCCTTCTTCTTCTTCTTCTTCTTCTTCCTCTTCTTCTTCCTCTTCTTCTTCTTCTTTTCTTCTTCAACTTTTTCTTTTAGATCATATTCTTCTTACTACTACCACGACTTCTTCTTGATCATCATCATCATCATCATCATCTTCTTCTTCTTCTTCTTCTTTTTCTTTTTCTTCTTCTTCTTCTTATTCTATTGCCTGGTCTTCTTCTTCTTCTTCTTCATCTTCCCCTTCTTCTTCTTGTTTTTGTTGTTGTTGTTGTTCTTCTTCTTCTTCCTCTTCTTCTTCTTCTTCTACTTCTTCTCCTTCATCATCATCTTCTTCTTCTTCTGCTTCTTCTCCTTCTTCTTCTTCTTCTTCTTATTCTTATTATTCTTCTTCTTATTCTTCTTCTTCTTCCTCCTCCTCCATCTTCTTCTTCTTCTCCTTCTCTTTCTTCTTCTTCCTCTTCCCTTCTCCTTCTTCTTCTCCTTCTTCCTCTTCTTCTTCTTCTTCGTGTCCCCTTCTTCTTCTTCCTATTATTCTTCCTCTTCGTCTTCTTCATCATCTACTTCTTCTTCTCTTTCTTCTTATCCTTCTTCATCTTCTTCTTCTTCTTCTTTCGCTTCTTCTTCCTCTTCTTCTTCTTTTATTTCATCATCATGATGATCTTCTTCTTCTTATTTTTCTTATTCTTCCTCTTCTTCATCTTCTTCTTCTTCTACTTCTTTGTCTTCTTCTTCATCATCTATTTCTACTTCTGCTTCTTCTTTTTCCTTTTCATTTTGTTCTTCTTCTTTTTCTTCTTCCCCTTCTTCTTCTTCTTCTTCTTCTTTATCTTCTTCTGCTTCTTCTTCTTGTTCTTGTTCTTCTTCTTCTTCTTCCCATTCTTCTTCATCTCCTTCTGCTATGCCTTCTTCTTATTCTTCTTTTCCTTCTTCTTCATCTTCTTCTTCTTTCTCTTCGCGTGATCCTCCTCCTCTTCCTTCTCCTCTCCTCCTCCTCCTCCTCTTCCTTCTCCTCTCCTCCTCCTCCTCCTCCTTCTTCTTCTTCTTCATCATCATCATCTTTTCTTTATTTAGTTCCCCATCAACTTCTTCTTCTTCTCCTTCTTCTTTTACTTCTTCTTTTTCTTCCTCTTCTTCTTCTATTTCTTCTTTTTCTTCTTCATCATCTTCTTCTTCTTCTTCTACTTCTTCTTCTTCCTCTTCTTTTTCTTTTTCTTTTTCTTCTTGTTCTACTTCCTCTTCTTCTTCTTCTTCTCCTCCTCCTCCTCCTCCTCCTTCTTCTTCTTCTTCTCCTTCACCTTCTTCTTCTTCCTCTACCCCTTCTCCTTCTTCTTGTTCTTCTTCCTCTTCTTCTTCTTCTTGTCTTCTTCTTCTTCTACCTATTCTTCTTCCTTTTCTTCTTCTTCTTCTTCTTTTCCTTCTTCATCATCTTCTTCTTCTTCTTCTTCTTCTTTTCCTTCTCCTTCTCCTTCTCCTTCTCCTTCATCTTCTTCCTCTTCTCCTTCTCCTTCATCTTTTTCTTCTTCCTCTTCTTCTTCCTGTTCTTCTTCTTCTTCTTCTTCATCTTTTTCTTTTAGATCTTCTTCATCATCATCATCTTCATTTTCTTCTTCTTCATCATCTTCTTCTTTTTCTTTTTCTTCATCTTTTTTCTTTCGCCTCCTCTTCTTCTTCTTCTTCTTCCCCTTCTTGTTGTTGTTGTTCTTTTTCTACTTCTTCTTCTTCTTCTTCTTCTTCCTCTACTTCTTCTTCTACTACTTCTCCTTCATCATCATCATCTTCTTCTTTTGCTTCTTCTCCTTCTTCTTCTTCTTCTTCTTATTCTTCTTCTTCTTATTCTTCTTCTTCTTCTTCCTCTTCTTCTACTACTTCTACTACTACTACAAGTACTTCTTCATCTTGTTCTTCTTTTTACTCTTATTTTTCTTGTTGTTCTTGTTCTTCTGCTTCTTCTTATTCTTCTTCTTCTTCTTCTTTGCCTTGTTCTTCATCTTCTTCTTCTTCGTCCTATTCCACTTCTTCTTTTTCTTCTTCTTCTTCTTAATCATATTCTTCTTCTTCTTCTTCTTCTTTTTCTTCCACCACTACTACTCCTGCCTCTTCTTCTCATTCTCCTTCTATTTCTTCTTTTTCTTCTTCTTCTTGTTCTTATTATTCTTCTTCTTCTTATGCCTCTACTTGTTGTTCTTCTTCTTCTTCATCTTCATCTCCTTCTTCGTCTTCTTTTACTTCTTCTTCCTCCTTTTCTTTTTCCTCTTTTTCTTCTTCTTCATCTTCTTCTTCCTCTTCTTCTATTACTACTACTACAATTACTTCATCATCATGTTATTTTTATTACTCTTATCCTTCTTATTGTTCTTATTCTTTTGCTTCTTCTTCTTCTTCTTTGTCTTGTTCCTATTCTTCCTCTATTTTCTCCTCTCTGATTCTTCAACTTCTTCTTAATCGTTTTCTTCTTCTTCTTCTACTACTACTACTACTACTTCTTCTTCTTCTTCTTCTTCTTCTTCTTCTTCCTCTACTTGTTCTTGTTCTACTTCTTCATCATCATCATCTTCTTCTTCTTAATCATTTTCTTCTTCTTCTTCTTCTTCTACTACTACTACTACTTCTTCCTCTTCTTCTTCTTCTTCTTCTTCTTCTTCCTCTTCTTGTTCTTGTTCTTCTTCATCATCATCTTCTTCTTCTTCTTCTACTACTTCTTCTTTCTCTTCTTCTTCTTCCTCTTCTTCTTGTTCCTCTTTTTCTTCTTCTTCTTCTTCATCGTCTTTTTCTTCTTCTTCTTGTTCTTCTTCTTCTTCTTCTTCTTCTTCTTCTTCTTCTTCTTCTTCTGACTCTTCTTTCTTTTCTTCTTCCACTACTTCTGCTTCTTCTTCTTCTTCCTCTTTTTCTTCTTCTTCATCATCTTCTTCTTCTTCTTCTACATCTTGAGATCCTCATCCTCTACCTCCTCCTTCTTCTTCTTCTTCTATTTCCTCTTCCTCTTCTTCTGCTTCTTATGCTTCTTCTACTTCTTCTTCTTCTTCTTCTTCCTCCTCCTCCTCTTCTTCTTCTTCTCTTTCTTCTTCTTCTTCTTCTTCTTTTTGCTCTTCGTCTTGTACTACTTCTTCTTCTTCTTCTTCTTCTTCATCTTTTTCGTCATCTGTTTCATCTTCTTCTTCTTCTTCTTCATCTTTTTTGTCATCTGTTTCATCTTCTTCTTCTTGTTCTTCTTCTTCTTTTTATTCAAGTTCTTCCACTTCTTCTTCTTCTTCTCCTTCTTCCACTACAACAATTACTACTTAAAGTTCTTCTTCTTCTTCTTCTTCTTCTTCTTCTTCTTCTACTACTATTACTACTACTAGTACTACTACTCGATCATCAGCTTCTTCTTGTTCTTCCTCTTCTTCATCTTCAACTTCTCTTACTTCTTTAGTTTCTTCTTCTACTTCTTCTTCTTCTACTACTTCTTCTTCTTCCACTTCTTCTTCTTCATCTTCTTCTTCTTCATCATCTTCTTCTTCATCTTCTTTCTCTTCTACTACTTTTTCTTCTTCTTCTTCTTCTTCTTCTTTTCCTTCTTCTTCTTCTTCTTCTTCTTCTTCTTCAGCTTCTCTTTCTTCTTCTTCTTCTTCTTCTTGTTCTTCTTTCTCCACTTCTTCTGCTTCTTCTTTTTCTTCTTCCAATACTTCTTCTTCTTCTACTTCTTCCTCTCCTTCATCTTCTCTTTCATCTTCATCCTTCCTCTTCTTTTGCTACTTTTCTTTCTTCTTCTTTTTTTACTTCTTCTTCATCTTCTTCATCATCATCTTCTTCTTCTTCTTCTTCTTCTTGATCTTCTTCCTCATCTTCTTCTCCTTCTTCTTCTTCTTCCTCTTGCATTTCTTCTTCTTTTTTTTCTTTTTCTTCTTTTTCATCTTCCACTTCTTCTACTTCTTCTTCTCTTCTTCTTTTTCTGCTTCTTCCTCTTCTTCTTCTTCTGCTTCTCCTCTCCTCCTTCTTCTTCTTCTCCTTCTTCTACTTCTTCTTCTATTACTTCTGCTTCTTCTTCTTCTTGTACTTAAACTTGTTATTCTTCTTCTTCTTCTTCCATTACTACTTCTTCTTCTTCTTCTTCTTATTCTTATTCTTCTTCTTCCACTTCTTCTTCTTCTTCTTCTTCTTCTTCGACACCTTTTTCTTCTTCTTCTTCATCTTCATGTTCTTTTTCATCTTCTTTTTCTTCTTTTTCATCTTCATCTTCTTCTTCTTCTTGTTCTTCTTCTTTTTCTTCTCCTTCTACTTCTTCCTCTTCTTCTCATTCTTCTTCTTCTTCTTCAGATTCTTCTTCTTCTTCTTCTTCCTCTTCTTACTTTTCATCTTCTTCTTCTTCTTCTTCTTATTCGTCTTCCACTTCTTCTTCCTCTTCTTCTTCTTCTTCTGCTTCTTCTTCTCCTTCTCCTTCGTCTTCTTCTTCTTCTTCTTCTTCCTCTTCCTCTTCTTCTTCTTCTTCTTCT
>JAIUJO010001840.1:0-17500 GCA_023846275.1 Vanilla planifolia
TGAAGTAGATGAAGAAGAAGAAAAAGAAGATGAAGAAGAGGAAGAAGAAGTAGAAGAAGTAGTAGTAGTAGTGGAAGAAGAACAAGAAAAAGAAGAAAAAAGGCAGTGACGATGAAGGAAAAGTAGAAGAAGATCAAAAGGAAGAAGAGGAAAGCATTAGAAGAAGAAGAACAACAAGAAGTAGAAGGAGAAGACGACGAAGAAGAAGTTTAAGAAGAGGAAGAAGAAGTAGAAGGCGAAGAATAGTAAGAAGATGAAGATGCAAAAAAGGAAGGAAAAGACGAAGAGAAAGGCAAACAAGAAGATGAAGAAGAAGAAGGAGGAGATGATGACGAAGGAGAAGAAGATGATGACGAAGAAGACTAAGAAGAGGAACAAGATAAAGAAGAAGTAGTAGAAGAAGAAGAAGAAGAACTAGGAAAAGATGAAGGAGAAGGAGAAGAAGAAGAAGTAAAAGAAGAAGAAAAATATGAAGAGGAGAAAGAAGGAGAAGAAGGGAAGAAGAAGAAGGAGAAGAAGAAGAAGAGGAAGAAGAATATGATGAAGAAAAAGGAGAAGGAGAAGAAGAACAAGAAGAAGAAGAAGATGAAGAAGAAGGAGAAAGAAAAAAAGAAGAAGACGAAGAAGAAGAAGAGGAAGAAGAAGAAGAAGAAGAAGAAGAAGAAGAAGAAGAAGAAGAAGAAGAAGAAGAAGAAGATGAAGAAGCAAAAGAAGAAGAAGACAAAGAAGAAGAAGAAGAAGAAGAAGAAGACAAAGAAGATGCTGAAGAAGAAGAAGAAGAGGTGGTAGTTCGAATTCAAGAAGAAGAAGAAGGAGGACGAGAAGTAGAAGAAGAAAAGGTAGAGGGAAAAATAATAATAATAATAAGAAGAAGAAGAAGGCTAAGAAGAGGAAGAAGAAGAAGAATAACAAGAAGAAGAAGAGAAGAAGAAGAAGTAGAAGAAAATGAAGTAGTAGATGATGAAGAAGACAAACAAGAAGAAGAAGAAGTAGAAGAATGAGAAGAATAACAAGGAGGAGGAGAAGAAGAAGAAGAAAAAGAAGAAGGCAAAAAAGAAGAAGGGAAAAAAGATGGAGGGTGAGAAGAAGGAGAAGAAAAAGAAGAAGTAGAAGAAGAAGAATTGGAAGAAGAAGATGAAGAAGAAAAAATAGTAGAAGAAGTAGAAGAAGAAGGCGAAGAAAAAGAAAAAGAAGAAAAAGAAAAGGACGAAGTGGAAGAAGACAAAGAAGTGGAAGAAGAAGAAGACAAAAAAGAAGTGAAAGAAAAAGAACAAGTAGAAGAAGACGAAGAAGCAAAAGAAGAAGAAGAAGAAGAACAAGAAGTAGAAGATGAAGAATATGGAGAACAAGAATGAGAAGAAGAAGATGATGATGATGATGAAGGAGAAGTAGGAGAAGAAGAAGAAGAAGAAAATGAGGAGGAAGAAGTTGAAAAGAAGAAGAACAAGAAGAGGAAGAAGAAGAAAAAGTAGTAGTAGAAGAAGAAGAATAATAAGAAGAAGAAGTAGAAGAAGAAAAAGAAGAAGAAGAAGAAGAGAAATAAGAAGAAGAATAAGAAGAAGAAGGCAAAGAAGAGGAAGAAGAAGAAGAAAAGAACAAGAAAAAGAAGAAGAAGACAAAGATGAAGAAGAAGAAGAAAAAGAAGGTGAAGATATAAAAGACAGAAAAAGAACAAGAAGAATTAGAAGAAGAACAAGAAGAAGAAGAAGTACAAAAAGAAGAAGAAGAAGAAGAAGAAGAAGTGGAGGAGGAAAAAGATGGAGTAAGAGAAAGAGGAGAAGAAGAAGAAGTAGAAGAGAAGAAGAAGAAAAGGAAGAAGACAAAGAAGAAGAAGAAGAAGAAGAAGAAGAAAAGGAAGAGAAAGAAGAAGAAGAAGAAGAAGAAAAAAAGGACCAAGAGGTAGAACAAGAAGAAGAAGAAGAAGAAGAACAAGAAGAGGAAGATGAAGAATACGAAAACGAAGAAGTAGAAGAAGAAGAAGAACATGAAAAAGAAGATGAAGAAGAGGAGGAAGAATAATGACAAGAAGATGATGAAGAAGAAGGCAAAGAAGTAGAGATGAAGTAATAAAAGACGAAGACGAAGATGAAGACGAGGATAAAGAAGAACTAGAAGAAGAAGACGAAGATGAAGAAGAAGAGGAAGAAGAAGAAGAAGAAGAAGAAGAAGTAGAAGAAGAAGTAGAAGAAGAAGAAGAAGAAGAGGAAGAAGAAGTTGAAGAACTAGAAGTAGTAGAAGAAGAAGAAGTAGACGATGATGATGATGATGATGAAGAAGAAAAAGAAAAAGAAAAAGAAGATGATGAAGAAGATGAACAACAACAAGAAGAAGAATAAGAAGAAGAAGAAGAAGAAGAAGAACAAGATGAAGAAGAAGAAGAAGAAGTAGAAGAAGATGAATAAGAAGAAGAAGAAAAAAAAAATAATTAGAAGAAGCAGAACAACAAAAAGAAGCAGAAGAAGTAGAAGAAGAAGAGTTAGATGAAGAAGAAGAAGAAGAAGGTGGAGGAGGAGGACGAAGAGGAGGAGGAAGAGGAGAAGAAGAAGAAGAAGGAGAAAAAAATCGAGTAGAAGAAGAGGAAGAAAAAAAACATGTTGGAGAAGAAGAACAAGCAGAAGAAGAAGAAGAAGAAAAAGTAGAAGAAGAAGAAGAATAAATAATAGGAGGAGAAGGAACAGAAGACAAAATAGAAGATGAATAAGAATAAAAAAAGGAGAAGGTGGAGGAGGAAGAGGAGGAGCAAAATAAGAAGAAGAAGAAGAAGGAGAAGAAGATGAAGAGAAGAAGAAGAAGAAGTAGAAGAAGAAGAAGAAGTAGTAGAAGAAGAAGAAGAAGTAGAAGAAGAAGAAGAAAAAGAAAAGATCAAGGCGAAGAGGAATAGGAGAAGAAGAAGAGGAAGAAGGAGAGGACAGGAAGAAGAAGAGGAAGAAGGAGAAAAAGAAGAAGTATAAGAAGAAGAGGAAGAGAAAAAAGAAGAGGAAGAAGGAGAAGAAGAAGAAGAAGAAGATGATGAAGAAGAAAAAGAAAAACATGAAGAAGTGGTTGAAGAAGAAGAAGAAGAACAACAACAACAACAACAACTTGTAGTAGTAGTAAATGTAGAAGAAGAAGAAGAAGAAGAAAAAGAAGAAGGTGAAGATGAAGAAGAAGAAGAAGAAGGAAGAGGAGGAGGAGGAGGAGGAGAAGAAGAAGAGGAAGAAGAAGAAGATGAAGAAGAACCAGAAAAAGAAGAACAAGAAGAAGAAGAAAAAGAAGAAGTGAACCAAAGATGAAGAAGAAAAAGAAGAAAAAGAAGTAGATGAAAATAAAGATGAAGAAGAAGAGTTAAAGTAGAAAGGACGGGAAGAAGATGAAGGAGAAGAAGAAGAAGACAAAGAAGAAGAAGAAGAAGAAGAATAAGAAGTAGAAAAGAAGAACAAGAATATGGTGATGAAGAATAAGAAGAAGAAGAGGAACAAGAAGGAGAAGAAGATGTGGAAGAAGGAGAAGAAGAAGAGGAATTACTGGTAGAAGGACTGATAAAAGTAGAAGAAGAACAACAACAAGAAGAGTTATAAGAAGAAGTAGAAGATGAAGAAGAAAAAAGAAGAAGATGTTGATGAAGATGAAGGAGAAGAAGAAGATGAAGAAGAAGAAGAAGTAATAGTAGACTAAGAAGAAGAAAAAGAAGTAAAAGAAGAAAAAGAAGAAGAAGAAGAATAAGAAGAATGAAAAGAAGAAGAGGACTATGAAGAAGAAGTAGATGAGGAAGAAGACGAACAGGAAGAACAAGAAGAGGAAGTAGAAGAAGAAGAAGTAGTAATAGAAGATGAAGTAGAAGAAGTTGAAGAAGAAGAAGAAGAGGAGGAGAAGGAAGAAGAAGATGGAGAAGAAGAAGATAAGAAGAAGAAGAAGAAGAAGAAGAAGAAGAAAAAGAAGAAAAAGAAGAAGTGGAAAAAGAGATGACGAAGAATAGGAAAAGAAAGTAGAAGAAAAAGTAGAAGAAGAAGTAGAAGAAGAAGGAGAAGAACATGAAGGAAAAGAAGAAGATGAAGAAGAAGACGAGGAAGAAAAAGAAGAAGAAGAATGATCAGACAAAGTGGTAGAAGAAGAAGAGAAGAAGGAGACGAAGAATAATAATAAGAAAAAAAAGCACAAGAAGAAGAAGAACAAGATGAAGAAGAAACTAAAGTAGTAGAGGAAGAAGTGGTACAAGAAGAAGTAGAAGAAGAAGAAGAAGAAGAAGAAGAAGAAGAAAATGAAGAGTTAGACAACGAAGAAAAAGAAGAAGAAGAAGGAGGAGAAGAAGGAGGAGGAGGAGGAGAAAAAGTAGAAGGAGAAGAAGAAGAAGAAGATAAGACCAAGTCAAAGAAGGAGAAGAAAAAGAAGTAGAAGATGAAGAAGAAGAAAAATTATTGGAAGAAGAAGAAGACTAAGAAGAAGTAGAAAAAGAAGAAGAAGCACATGTTGACTATGAAGAAGAAGAAGAAGAATAGGAAGAAGAGGTAGAAGAAGAAGAACAAAAAGAAGAAGATGAAGAAAAAAGGAGGATGAAGAAGAAGAAGATGAAGAAGAATAAAATACAGAAGGAGGAGGAAGAGAAGACGAAAAAGAAGATGAATAAGAAGAAAAAGAAGAAGGAAAAGAAGAAGGGGGATGAGGAGGAGGAGGAAGTGGAGGAGCAGAAGAAGAAGAAGAAGAAGAAGAAGAAGAAAAAGAAAAGATCAAGAAGAAGAGGAACAGGAGAAGAAGAAGTAGAAGAATGTAAGGAAGAAGAAGAAGAAGAAGAAGAAGTAGAAGAAGACAAAGAAGGAGGAGAAGAAGTAGGAGAAGCAGAAGAAGAAGAAGAAGAAGATGAAGTATAAGAAGAAGAAGAAGAGGAAAAAGAAGTAGAAGATGAAGAAGAAGAAGAGGAAGAAGAAGTGGAAGAAGTGGTAAAAGAAGCCAAAGAAGAAGTTGAAGAAAACAAGAAGAAGAAGAAGAGAAAGAACAAGATGTAATAGTAAAAGGAGAATAAGAAGAAGAAGAAGATGATGATGAAGAAAAAGAAGAAGAAGAAGAAGGAGAACAAAAAGAAGAAGAGAAGAAGAAGAAGAACAAGAAGAAGAAGAAAAAGAAGAAGAGAAAAAAGTTGAACAAGAAGAAGAAAATGAAACCACATGAAAAAGAAGAAGAAAAAGAGGAGGAAGTGGTAGAAGAAGTAGTAGAAGTAAAAGAAGAAAATAAAAAGAAGAGTTAGAAGAAGAAGAAGAAGAAGAAGAAAAAGAAGAAGATAATGATGAAGAAGAAGGAGAAGAAGAAGAAGAATAAGAGAAAAAGAAGATGAAGAAGAACAAGTAGTAGAAGAAGAAGAAAATGTAGTAGAAGGAGAAGAATTTGAGAAAGAACAGGACTAAAAGGAAGAAGAAGAAGAAGAAGAAGAAGTGGAAGTAGAAGAAGACGAATAATAATAATAATAATAATAATAAGATGAGGAAGTAGAAGAAGAATAAAAGGAAGAACAATAACTAAAAGAAGAAAAAAAAGAGGAAGAAAAAGGAGAAGAAGAAGAAGAGGAAGACAAAGAAGAAGAATAAGAAGAATTAGAAGAAGAAATAGTAGTGGAAGAAGTAGATGAAGAAGATGTAGAAGAATAAGAAGAAGAAGAAGAAGAAGAAGAAGAAGATGATGAAGAAGAAGAAGTAGAAGAAGAAGTGGAAGAAGAGGTAGAAGAAGTAGGAGTTGAAGAAGAAGAAAGAAGAAGAAGAAAGAAGAAGAAGAAGAAGAGTTAGAAGAAGAAGAAGAAGATGATGATGATGATGATGAAAAAAAAAAGAAGAAGGACAAGAAGAGGAGGAAGAAGGGGAAGAAGAAGAAGAAGAAGAAGGAGAAGACAAAGATGAAGAAAAAGAAGTAGAAGTTGTGGAACAAGAAGAAGAATTAGAAGAAGAAGATGATGATGATGAAGAAGAAAAAGAAAATGAAGAAGAAGATGAAGAAGTTGTTATAGAGGAGGAAGAAGAACAAGAAGATAAAGTAGAAGGAGAAGAAGTAGTAGAAGAAGAGGAAGAAGATGTAGAAGGAGAAGAAGAAGAGGAGGAAGTCGTAGAAGAAGTAGTAGAAGTAGAAGAAGAAAATAAAAAGAAGAGTTAGAAGAAGAAGAAGAAAAAGAAGAAGATGATGATGAAGAAGAAGGAGAAGAAGAAGAAGAATAAGAAGAAAAAGAAGAAGAAGAAGATCAAGTAGTACAAGAAGAAGAAGAAAATGAAGTAGTAGAAGAAGAAGAAGAAGAAGAATTTGAGAAAGAACAGGACTACAAGGAAGAAGAAGAAGAAGAAGAAGAAGAAGAAGTGGAAGTAGAAGACTAATAATAATAATAATAATAATAAGATGAAGAAGAAGAAGAATAAAAGGAAAAACATTAAGAAAAAGAAGAAAAAAAAAGAGGAAGAAAAATGAGAAGAAGAAGAAGAGGACTAAGAAGGAGAAGAAGATGATGCTGTTGAAGAAGAAAATGAAGATGAAGAAGAAGATGAAGAAGTAGTTGTAGAGGAGGAAGAAGAACAAGAAGATAAAGTAGAAGAAAGAGAAGAAGAAGAAGTACTAGAAGAAGAGGAAGAAGTAAAAGAAGAAGAAGAAGAAGAAGAAGAGGAAGAAGAAGAAGAACGGGAAGAAGAAGAAGAAGGAGTGGAAGAAGAAAATGAAGAAGACAAGAAGGCAGAACAAGAAAAAGAAGAAGTAGATAAGGAAGATGAAGTGGAGGCAGAAAATGAAGAATATGGAGAAGAAGAAGAAGAAGAAGAAGAAGGCAGAGAAGAAGAAGAAGATAAAGAATGAGCATAAGATGTAGAAGAAGAAAAGCAGAAGAAGAAGAAGAAGAAGAAGAAGAAGAAGAAGAAAAGGAAGAAGAAGAGTGTGTCAAAGAAATATAAGCTGAAGAAGTAAAAGATAAAGGTGAAGAAGGATAAGAAGAATAAAAAGACAACGAAGAAGAAGAAGAAGAAGAGCAGGAAGAAAAATATAAGAAGAGGAAGAAGAAGAAGAAGAAGAAGAAGAAGAAGAAGAAGAAGAAAAGAAGAAGAAGATTAAGAAAAATAGATGAAGAAGAAGAAGAAGAAAAATAAGAAGTAGAAGGAGAATAAGAAGAAGAAGAAGTAGAAGTAATAGTAGAAGAAGATGAAGCAAATAAAGGAGAAGAAAAGGGAGAAGAAGAAGAAGAAGAAGAAGAATAAGAAAAAGAAGAAGAAGAAGAAGATATGATGATGATGATAATGAAGAAGAGAAAAGGAATTAGAAGAGAATGAAGAAGAAGAAGAAGGAGATGAAGTAGAAGGAGGAGAAGGAGGATAAGAAGGAGAAGAAGAAGAAGAAAAGGAAGAAGAGGAAGAAGAAAAAAAAGGCCAAAAAAAGAAGAAAAAGAAGAAGAAGAAGAAGAAGAGAAAGAAGAAGATGCATAAGATGAAGAATTAGAAGGAGAAGAAGAAGAAGTAGTTGTAGTTGGAGAAGAACACAAAATGCTAGTAGATGAAGAAAAAGATTAAGAAGAAGAAGAAGAAGAAGAAGATCAAACAGAAAAAAAAAAGCAGAATAAGAAAAAGAAGTAGATAAGGAAGAGGAAGAAGAAGAAGCAAAAGGAGGAGAAGAAGAAAAAGTAGTAGAAGTAGAAGAAGAAGAAAATAAAGGAGAAGAAAAAGATCTAGGAAAAAAATTAGAAGAAGAAGAAGAAGTAGAGGAAAAAGAAGTAGTAGTAGTAGTTGAAGAATAAGAAGAAAAAGAAGAAAAAGAAGAAGAAGAAGAACAAAAAGAAGTGCAAGAAAAAGAAGAAGTGCTAGATGAAGAAAAAGAAGAAGAATAAGAAGAAGAAGAAGAAGCAGAAGAAGCAGAAGAAGAAGACGTAGAAGAAGGAGAAGGAGAAGGAGGAGCATGATCAAGAAGAGGAAGAGGAGGAGAAATAGAAGAAGAAGAAAAAGTAGAAGAAGAAGAAGAAATGGTAGAAGAAAGAGAAGAAGAAGAAAAAAAGTAGAAGAAGAAGAAGGCAAAGAAAATGAAAACAAGAAGAAGGAGATGGAGAAGGTGAAGAAGAGGAAGAAGAAGAAGAATAGGTAGATGAAGAAGAAAAAGTAAAAGAAGAAGAAGGAAGAAGAAGAAGTAGAAGAAGAAGAAGAACAAGAAGAACAAGAAGAAGAAGTAGACGAAATATAAGAAGAACAAGAAGAATAAGTAGAAGAAGAAGAAAATGTAGGAGAAGAAAAAGAAGAAGAGGAAGAAGAAGCAGTGGAGGAAGAAGAAGAAAAAGAAGAAATAAAATTAAGAAAAGAAGAAGAACAAGAAGAAGAACAAGAAGAAGAACAAGAACGAGGAGGAGGAGAAGAAGAAGAAGAAGAAAATGAAGAAGTAGAAGAAGAAGAAGAGTAAGGAAGAAGAGCAAGAAGAGGTAGAAAAAGAAGGAAAAGTGGAAGAAAAGGAAGTAGATGAGGAAGAAGTAGAGGAGAAAGAGGAGGAAGAAGAAGGAGAAGAAGAAGAAGAAGAAGAAGAAGAAGAAGAAATAGAAGGTGAAGTTGAAGAAGAAGAAATAGAAGTAAAAGAAGAAGAAGATGAAGAAGAAGAAGAATTGTAAGAAATGATAAAGAAGAAGAAGAAGAAGAAGAAAAAGATGAATAAGAAAAAAATTAGTTGAAGAAGAAGAAAGAGATGAAGAAGAAGTTGAAGAAGAAGAAGAAAAACAAGAAGAAGAAGAAAAAGAAGAAGAACAAAAAGATGAATGGGAAGAAAAAGTAGTAAAAGAAGAAGAAGAAGAAGAAGAACAAAAAGAATAAAAAAAAGAAGAAGCAAAAGAAGAAGACGATGTAGAAGAAGAAGAAGAAAAAGAGGAAGAAGAAGAAGAAGAAGAAGAAGAAAGACAAGAAGAAGTTGAAGATGAAGATAAAGAAGAAGGAGAATTAGGAGAAGAAGATGAAGAAGAAGGGTAAGAGAAGATAAAGAAGAAGAAGAAGAAGAAGCAGAAGAAGAAAAAGATGAAGAAGAAAAAAATTAGTTGAAGAAGAAAAAAGGGATGATGAAGAAGAAGAAGAAGAAGAAGAAAAAGAAGAAGAAGAAGAACAAAAAGTTGAATGGTGAGAAAAAGAAGTAAAAGGTGAGGAAGAAGAAGAGGAAGAAAAAGAAAAAGAAAAAGAGGAAGCAAAAGAAGAAAAAGATGTTGAAGAAGAAGAAGAAAAAGATGAAGAAGATGAAGAAGTAGAGGAAGAAGAAAAAATAGAAGAAAAAGAAAGAGAAAGAAGAAGAAGAAGAAGAAGAAGAAGAAAAAGAAGAAGAAGAAGAAGAAGAACAATAAGAGAAAGAAGAAGAAGAAGAAGAAGAAGAAGAAAAAGATGAAGAAGAAGTAGAAGAAGTGGAAGAAGAGAAAAAAAAAGAAGAAAAAGAAAGAGAAAGAAGAAAAAGAAGAAGAAGAAGAAAAAGATGAAGAAGAAGAAGGAGAAAAGATTATGATGACGATGATGAAGAAGAAGAAGAATAATAAGAAGAAGAAGAAGATGAACTCGATGAAGAAGAAGAAGTGGATGAAGAAGAAGAAGAAGAAGAAGAAGAAGAAGAACACAAAGAAGAAGAAGATGAAGAAGAAGAAGAAGAACACAAAGAAGAAGAAGAAGAAGAAGAAGAAGAAGAAGAGGAAGAAGGAGAAGAAGAGGAAGAGGAAGAAGAAGAAGAAGAAGAAGAAGAAGAAGAGGAAGAAGAAGAAGAAGAAGAAGAGGAAGAGGAAGAAGAAGACGAAGAAAAAGATGATGATGACTATGAAGAAGGAGAAGAAGAGGAGGAAAAGAAGGAAGAAGAAAAAGTAATAGAAGAAGAAGAAGAAGTAGATGAGGAAGAAATAGAAAAAGATGAAGATGAAGTAGAAAAAGCAGAAGAAGAGGAAGAAGAATAGGAAGAAGAAGGCGATGAAGAAAAAGATGAAGAAGAAGACGAAGAGAAGTAGTTGTACTAGTAGTAGTAGTAGTAGTTGTAGAAGAAGAAGAAGAAAAAGAAGGAGAAGAAGATGTAGATGAAGAAGAAGTAGATAAAGAAGAAGTAGTAGTAGTCAAAGATGAAGAAGAAGGAAAAGAAGAAGAAGAAGAAGAAGAAGGGGAAGGAGAAGAAGAAAAAGAATAAGAAGAAGAAGAAGAAGAAGAAAGAGAAGGAGAAATTGATGAAGAAGAAGAAAAAGTAAAAGAAGACGAAGAAGAGGAAGAGGAAGAAGAAGGCAAAGAAGAAGAAGAAGGAGAAGAAGGAGAAGAGGAATAAGAAGAGGAAGAAGAAGAATAAGAAGAAGAAGGAGAAGAAGTAGTAGTAGAAGAAGAAGAAGAATTAGAAGTAGAAGAAGAAGAGGAAGAAGAAAAAGAAGAAGAAGAACAAGAAGAAGATGAAGAAGAAGAAGAAGAAGAAGAAGAAGAAGATGTAGGTGGAGGAGGAGGAGATGAAGATGAAGAAGAAGAATAAGAATAAGAGTAAGAAGAAGATGATGAAGAAAAATAGGAAGAAGAAGTTGAAGAAGAAGAAGAACAAGAGAAATAACAAGTAAAAGGAGAAAAGTAAGAAGAAAAAGAAGAAGAAGAAGAAGAAAAAGTAGAAGAACAAGAAGAAGAAGAAGTAAAAGAGAATGAAGAAGAAGAAGAAGAAGAAGAAGAAAAAGAAGAAGTGGAGGAAGAAGTGGAAGAAGAAGAGGAAGAAGAAGTTGAAGAAGAAGAAGAACAAGAAGAATTAAAAGAAGAAGTTGAGGAACGTGAAGAAGAAGAAGAAGAAGAAAGAAAAAGAAGAAGAAGAAGAAGGAGAAGAAGAAGAAGTAGGGGAAGAAGAAAAAGAAGAAGAAGAAGAAGAAGAAGATGATGATGATGATGATGAATTAGAAGAAGAAGAAGAAGAAGAAGAATAAGAAGAAGATTTAGAAGAAGGAGTTGAAGAAGGAGGTGAAGAAGAAGAAGAAGAAGAAGAAGAAGAAGATTTAGAAGGAGTTGAAGAAGGAGGTGAAGAAGAAGAAGAAGAAGAGGAAGAATTAGAGGAAGGAGAAGAATTAGGAGATGAAGACAAAAATAAGTAGGAAAATTATAAGAATGAGAAGAAGAAGAAGAGAAAGAAGAAGAAGAAGAAGAAGAAGAAATTGTGGAAGAAGATGAAGGAGAAGAAGAAAAAGAAGAAGAAGAAGAAGAAGAAGAAGAAAATGTAGAAGATGAAAAAGAAGCTGAAGAAAATGAAGGGGAGGAAGGAGAAGAAGAAGAAGAAGAAAATGAAGAAAAAGAAAAAGTAGAAGAAGATGGGAAAGAAGAAGAAGAAGAAGAAAAAGAGGAAGAAGAATAAGAAGAAGAAGACGAAGAAGAGAAACAAGAAGAAGAAGAAGAAGATGATGATGATGAAGAAGAAGAAGAAAATGAAGAAGAAGATGAAGAAGAAGCTGAAGGAAAAGAAAGGGAAGAAGAAGAAGAAGAAAATGATGATGAAGAAGAAGAGGAATAGGAAGAAGAAGTGTTGTAGGAAGAAGTAAAAGAAGAAGAAGAAGAAGATGGGAAAGAAGTAGAGGATAAAGAAGAAGAACATGAAGATGAAGAAGAAGAGGAAGAAGAAGAAAAGAAAGTAGAAGGAGAAGAAGAAGAAGTGGAAGAAGAAGTAGAGGAAGAAGAAGAAGATAAAGAAGATGATGAAGAAGAAGAAGATGTAGAAGAAGAAGAAGAAGAAGAAGATGATGAAGAAGAAGTAGTAGTTGTAGAAGAAGAAGAAGATGATGATGAAGAAGAAGAAGAAGATAAAGAAGAAGAAGGAAAAGAAGTAGAATAAGAGGAAGAAGAAGAAGAAGAAGAAGAAGAAGAAGAAGAGAAAGAAGAAGAAGAAGAAGATGAAGAAATTAAAGAAGAAGATGAAGAAGAAGATGATGAAGAAGAAGAAGAAATTGTTGAAGAAGATGAAGAAGAAGTCGAAGCAAATGAAGGGGAGGAAGGAGAAGAAGAAGAAGAAAATGAAGAAGAAGAAGAAAAAGATGGGAAAGAAGAAGAAGAAGAAGAAGATGGAAAGAAGAAGAAGGCAAAGGAAAGAAAGAAAAAGAAGAATATTATGAAGAAGAATATGATGATGATGAAGAAGAAGAAGAAGAAGAAAATACAGAAGTTGAAGAAGTAAAAGTAAAAGAAACAGAAGGAGTAGAAGAAGAAGAAATGATGATGAAGAAGAAAAAGTAGTAGAAAAAGAAAAAGAGGAATAGGAAGAAGAAGTGTTGTAGGAAGAAGTAAAAGAAGAAGAAGAAGAAGTTGGGAAAAAAGTAGTGGAAGAAGAAGAAGAAGAAGATGATGATGAAGAAGATGAGGAAGAAGAAAAAAAAAAGAAGGAGAAGAAGAAGTGGAAGAAGAAGAAGAGGATGAAGAAGAAGATGAAGAAGATGTAGAAGAAGAAGAAGAAGAAGAAGAAGAAGTTGAAGAAGAAGAAGATGAAGAAGAAGAAGAAGTCGTAGTAGTAGTAGTAGTAGTAGTAGAAGAAGAAGAAAAAGAAGGAGATGAAGAAAAAGATGAAGAAGAAGAAGATGAAGAAGAAGAAGTTGTAGTAGTAGAAGAAGAAGATGATGAAGAAGAAGAAGAAGAGAGGAGGAGGAGGAGGAGGAGAAGAAGAAGAAGAAGAAGAAGAAGGAGAAATTGATGAAGAAGAAGAAAAAGTAAAAGAAGACAAAGAAGCGGAAGAGGAAGAGGAAGAAGAAGAAGAAGAAGAAGAAGTTAAAGAAGAAGAAGAAGATGAAGAAGAAGAAGTCGTACTAGTAGTAGTGGTAGTAGTAGTAGAAGAAGAAGAAGAAGAAGAAGAAGAAGAAGAAGAAGAAGGTGAAGAAGAAGATGAAGAAGAAGAAGATCAAGAAGAAGTAGTAGTAGTAGAAGAAGAAGATGATGATGATGAAGAAGAGGAAGAGAGGAGAAGAAGAAGAAGAAGAAAAAGAAATTGATGAAGAAGAAGAAAAAGTAAAAGAAGACAAAGAAGCGGAAGAGGAAGAGGAAGAAGAAGAAGAAGAAGTAGTAGTAGTAGTAGAAGAAGAAGGAGAAGAGTAATAAGAAGAGTAAAAAGAAGAAGAAGAAGAAGTAGAAGAAGAAGAAGAAGAAGAAGAAGGGGAAGAAGAAGATGATGAAGAGGAAGAAAAAGAAGAAGAATTAGAAGAAGAAGAAGAAGAAGAAGTTGAAGAAAAAGAGGAAGAAGAAGATATAACAGAAGAAGCAAAAGAAGTTGAACAAGAAGAAGAAGAAGAAGGTGGAGATGGAGGAGGAGGAGAAGATGAAGAAGAAGAAGAATAAGAATAAGAATAAGAAGAAGATGAAGAAGAAAAATGGAAGAAGAAGTTGAAGAAGAAGAAGAAGAAGATGATGAATAACAAGAATAAAAAGAAGAAAATACGAAGAAAAAGAAGAAGAAGAGTTAGAAGAAAAAGGGGAAGAGGAGGAAGAAGAAGAAGAACAAGAAGAAGATGAAGAAGAAGAAGAAAAGGAAGAAGAAGAAAAAGATGAAGAAGAAGAAGAGGAAGAAGAAGAAAAAGAAGAAGAAGAGGAATAAGAAGTGGAAGAAGAAGAAGAAGAGGAAGAAGTTGAAGAAGAACAATAACAAAAAGAGGAATTAGAAGAAAGAGTTGAAGAAGAAGAGGAAGAAGAAGAAGAAGAAGAAGAAGAAGAAGAAGGGAAAGAAAGAAGAAGAATAAGAAGATGATGACGATGATGACGATGATGGTGAGGAAGAATTACAACAACAAGAAGAAGAAGTAGAATAATAATAATAATAATAATAATAATAATAATAAGAAGATGTAGAAGAAGGAGATGAAGAAGATGACGAAGAAGAAGAAGTAGAAGAAGAAGAATTAGAAGATGAAGGCATAAAGAACAAGACGAAGAATAGGAATATGAAGAAGAAGAAGAAGAAGAAAACGAAGAAGAAGAAAGGCAAGAAGAAGAAGGAGAACGAAAAGAAGAAGAAGAAGAAGAAGAAGAAGAAGAAGAAGGAGAAGAAGAAGAAGGAGAAGAAGATGAAGAAGATGGAGAAGAAGAAGAAGAGCAAGAAAAAGAAGAAGAAGAAGAAGAAGAAGAAGAAAAAGAAGAGAAAGAAGAAGAAGAAGAAGAAGAAGAATAAAAAGAAGAAGAAAAAGAAGAAGATGAAGAAGAATAAGAAAAGGAAAATGTAGAAGAAGATGAAGAAGAAGCCAAAGCAAAAGAAGGGGAAGATGGAGAAGAAGAAGAAGAAAAAGTAAAAGAAGAAGAAGAAAAAGTAAAAGAGGACGAAGAAGAGGAAGAGTAAGAGGAAGATGAAGAAGATAATGATGAAGAAGAAGGAGAAGGAGACAATGAATAAGAAGCGGAAAAAGAATAATAATAATAATAATAATAATTATAAGAAGAAGAAGAAGAGGAAGAAGAAGAACAATATATAGAAGAAGAAGCAGAAGAAAAAGAAGTAGAAGAAGAAGAAGAAGAAGAAGAAGGAGAAGGTGAAGAAGAAGAAGGAGGTGGAGGTGGTGGAGGAGGAGAAGATTACGAAGAAGATGAAGAAGAAGAAGAACAAAAATAAGAATAAAAAGAAGAGGAAGAAGAAGATGAAGAAGAAGATGTAGGAAAAGGAGATCAAGAAGAAGAAGAAGAAAAAGAAGAAGTAGAAGAAGAAGAAAAAGAATAAGAATAATAACAAGAAGAAGAAGAAGTAGAAGAGAAAGAAGAAGAAGGAAAAGAAGAAGAAGTAGATGAAGAAGAAAAAAAATAAGAAAAAGAAGAAGATGAAGAAGAAGAAGAGGAAAATGTAGAAGAAGATGAAGAAGAAGACGAAGAGGAAAATGTGGAAGAAGATGAAGAAGTTGAAGCAAAAGAAGGCAAGGCAGGAGAAGAAGAAGAGGAAAATGATGATGAAGAAGAAAAAGTAGTAGAATAAGAAGAAGAGGAATAAGAAAAAGAAGTGTCATTGTAAGAAGAATGAAAAGAAGAAGAAGACGAAGGAGAAGAAGATGGGAAAGAAAAATAGGAAGAAGAAGAAGAAGAAGATGAAGAAGAGAGAAGAAGAAGAAGAAGAAGAAGAAGAAGAAGAAGGAGAAGAAGAAAAAGTAGAAGAAGGCAAGGAAGAAGCAGCAGCAAAAGAAAGGGAAGAAGAAGAAGAAGAAGAAGAAGAAGAAAATGATGTTGAAGAAGAAAAAGTAGTTGAAAAAGAAGAAGACGAATAGAAAGGAGAAGTGTTGTAGGAAGAAGAAGAAGAAGAAGAAGATGGGAAAGAGAAAGACGAAGAAGAAGAAGAAGCAGAATAATAATTGGTAGAAGAGATTGATGAAGGAAAAAAAGAAGAAGAAAAAGAAGAGGAAGAAGATGGAGCAGAAGAAGTTCAAAAAAAAAGATTAAGAGGAATAAAAAGTAGAAGAATATGAAGAAAGTGAAGAGGAAGAAGAAGAAGAAGAAGAAGAAGATGATGATGATGATGATGATGATGATGAAGATGAACAAGAAGAAGACGAAAATGATGATGATGAAGAAGAAGAAGAATTAGAAGAAAAAGATGTTGATGAAGAAGAAGAAGAGGAAGAAGAAGAAGTACAAGAAGAAGAGTTAAAAGAAGAAGAGAAAGGAAGAGAAAAAGAAGAAGAAGAAGAACAAGAAGAAGAAGTAGAAGATGAAAAAAAAAAGAAAAAGAAGAAGATGAAGCAGAAGAAGAAGAGGGAAATGCATCAGAAGATGAAGAAAAAATCGAAGAAAAAGAAGGGGAAGAAGGAGAAGAAGTAGAAGAAAATGTTGATGAAGAAGAAGTAGTTGAAAAAGAAGAAGAGGAATAGGAACAAGAAGTGTTATTGGAAGAAGAAGAAGAAGAAGAAGAAGAAGAAGAAGATAGGAAAGAAGAATAGGAAGAATAATAAGAAGAAGATGAAGAAGAGAAAAGAAGAAGAAGAAGAAGAAGAAGACGAAGAAGAAGAAGAAGCAGTAGAAGAAGAAGAAGAACAAGAAGCCGAGGAAGAAAAAGAAGTAGAAGAAGAAGAAGTTGATGATGATGAAGAAGAAGAAGAAGAAGAAAATGTAGAAGAAGATGAAGAAGAAGTAGAAGCAAAAGAAGGGGAAGAAGGAGAAGACAAAAAAGAAAATGATGTTGAAGAAGAAAAAGTAGTAGACAAACAAGAAAAGTAATAGGAAAAAGTGTTGTAGGAAGTAGAAGAAGAAGAAGAAGAAGATGGGAAAGAAGAAGAGGAGGAAGAAGAAGAAGAAGAAGAAGATGAAGAAGAAGTTGAAGTAGAAAAGAAAGAAGAAGTGGAAGAAGAAGAAGAAGATGATGATGATGATTAACAAGAAGAAGTAGTAGTAGAAGAAGAAGAAGAAAAAGAAGGAAAAATGAGAAGAAGAAGGGGAAGAAGAAGAACAAATTGAAGAAGAAAAAGTAGAAGTAGATGAGGAAGACAAAGATGAGAAGGAAGATTAAGACGAAGAAGTCTAAGAAGAAGAAGAAGGAGGAGGAGTAGGAGAATTAAAAGAATAAGAAGAAGAAGAAGAAGAAGGCGATGAACAAGAAGAAATAGCAGATGAAGAAGAAGAAGAAGAAAAAGAAAAAGTTGAAGATTAAGAAAAAGTAGAAAAGGAACAAGAAAAAGATGAGGAAGAAGAAGAAGAAGAAGAAGAAAAAGAAAAGAAGAAGTAAAAGAAGAAGAAGAAGAAGAAGTAGGAGGAGGAGGAGGAGAAGGAGAAGAAGAAGAAGAAGAAGAAGAAGAAGAAGAAGAAGAAGAAGAAGAACTTGAAGAAGAAGAAGAAGAAGAAAAATTAGAAGAAGAAGAAGATGATGATGATAAAGAAGAAGAAGATAAAGAAGGAGAAAAAGAAGAACAATCAGAAGGAGAAGAAGAAGACGATGAAGAAGAAGAGGAAGAGGAAGAAGATGAAGAAGAGGAAGGAGAGAAAGAAGAAAGAAAAGAAGAGGAAGAAGAAGAAGAAGAAGAAGAAGAACGTTAAGTAGAAGAAGAATTAGAAGAAGAAGAAGATGATAAAGAAAAAGAAGATGAAGAAGTAGAAGTAGAAGAACTTGATAAACAAGAAAAAGAAGATGATAAAAGAAGAAGAAGAAGAAGAACAATGAGAAGGAGAAGAAGATCACGATGAAGAAGAAGAGGAAGTGGAAGAAGAAGAAGATGAAGAAGAAGAAGAAGAGAAAGAAGACGGAAAAGAAGAAGAAGAAGAAGTAGAAGAAGAACAAAATGATGAAGAAGAAGAAGAAGAATATGTAATGGCAGAAGAAGAAGAAAGAGAAGATGATGAGGATGGAAGAAGAAGAAGAAGAAGAAGAAAATACAAAAACAAAAAAGGAGTAGAAGGGGAATAAGAAATATTTGAGGAAGAAGAAGAAGAAGAAGAAGACAATGAAGAAGAAGAAGAAGAAGCAGAAGAAGAAGAAGAAGGAGAAGATGAAGAAGAAGTTGTAGAAGAAGAAGAAGAAGAAGAGAAGAAGAAGACGAAGAAGAAGAGGAAGAAGAAGAAGAAGAGGAAGAAGAAGAAGAAGAAGAAGAAGAGGGAGAAGAAGAAGAAGAGGAAAAAGAAGAAGAAGGGGG
>JAIUJO010001840.1:22500-25000 GCA_023846275.1 Vanilla planifolia
GAAGAAGAAGAAGAAGAGGACGAAGAAGAGGAAGAAGAAGAAAAAGAAGAAGAGGAAGAAGAAGAATTAAGAAGAAGAGGAAGAAGAAGAAAAAGAAGAAGAAGTAGAAGAAGAGAGAGAAGAAGAAGACGATCAAGAAGAAGAAGAAGTAGAAGTAGAAGATGTAGAAGAAGAAGAGGAAGGAAGAAAACGAAGTAGAAGGGGATGAGGAAGATTAGGTGGTTGAACAAAAAGAAGAGGTAGATGAGGAAGTAGAAGATGAGGAAGAAGATAAAAATGAATAAGAAGAAGAAGAAGTAGAAGAATCATAAGGAGAAGAAGCAGAATAAATAAAAGAAGAATAGACAAAGAAGAGGAAGAAGGAGAAGGAGAAGAAGAAGATGAAAAAGAAGAAGAGGAAGAAAAAGTAAAAGAAGAAAAAAAAAATAAGATGAAGAAGAGGTGGAAGAAGAAGAAAAAGAAGAAGAAGAAGAAGAATAAGAATAAGAATAAGAAGAAAATAACCAAGAAGAAGAAGAAGAAGAGGAAGAAGAAGAAGAAGATGATGATGATTTAAAAGAAGAAAAAGAAGAAGAGGAAGGAGAAGAAGATGATGATTTTGATGATCAAGAAGAAGAAGAAGATGAAGTAGATGAAGAAGATGAAGAAGAAGAATTAGAAGAAGAAGAAAATTAAAGAAGAAGAAAAAGAAGAAGAAGAAGTGGAAGAAGAAGATGAAGAAGAAGAAAAGCAGAAGGAAAATAGGAAGTGAAGGAAGAAGAAGAAGAAGAAGAAGAAGAAGAAGAAGGTGGAGAAGGATAGGAAGAAGAAGAACAACAACAACAACAAGTGAAAGAAGAAGAAGAAGGAGAAGATGAAGAGAAAGGAAGAAGAGGAAGAAGAAGTTGAAGAAGAAGAAAAATTAGAAAAAGAAAAAAAAGTGAAAGAGGAAGAAAAAAAGGAGGGGAAGATGAAGAAGAAGATGAAGAAGCAGAATAAATAGAAGAGGAAGAAGGAGATGTAGAAGAACAAGAAGAAGAAGGGCAAGAAAGGAATGATAATGAAGAAGAAAAAGTAGAAGAAAAAGAACAAGGCAAAGAGGAAGAAGAAGAAGAAGAAGAAGAAGGAGAAGAAGAAGAAGGAGAAGGAGATGAAGAAGAAGTAGAAGGAGAAGAAGAAGAAGGAGAAGGAGATGAAGAAGAAGGAGAAGTAGAAGTAAAAGAAGATGAAGAAGAGAGGGATGAAGAATAAGAAGAAGCAGAGGAAGAAGCAGAAGCAAAAGAATCAGAAGAAGAGAGTTGGAAGAAAAAATATGAAGATGAAGAAGAAGAAAAAGGCAAAGGAAAAGAAGAGGAAGAAGAAGAAGAAGAAGAAGAAGAAAAAGACGGAGGAGAAGAAGAAGAAGAAGATGATGATGATGATGAAGTAGAAGTAGAAGAAGAAGAAGATGATGATGATGATGAAAAGGAAGAACAAAAGAAGAAGAAGAAGAAGAAAAAGACGGAGGAGAAGAAGAAGAAGAAGATGATGATGATGATGAAGTAGAAGTAGAAGAAGAAGAAGATGATGATGATGATGAAAAGGAAGAACAAAAGTAAGAGCAAGAAGAAGATGAAGAAGAAGAAGAGGAAGAAGAAGTAAAAGAATAAGAAGAGGAAGAAGAATAAGAAGTACAAGTAGAAGAAGAGGATGAAGTGGAAGAAGAAGAAGAGAAAGAAGGAGAAGAAGAAGAAGAAGGTGATGATGATGATGATTAAGGAGGAGGAGAAGAAGAAGAAGAAGAAGAAGAATAAGAAGCAGAAGAAGAAGAAGAAGAAGAAGAAGAAGAAGAAAAAGAAGACGAAGAAGAAGGAGAAGAAGCAAAAGAAAAAGAAGAAGAAGAAGAGAAAGAAGAAGCGCTGGTGCAAGAAGAAGAAGAAGAAGAAGAAGAATAAGAAGAAGAAGAAATAAAAGTAGCAGAAGAAGAAGAAGAAATAGAAGAAGAAAAAGAAGAACTAGAAGAAGAAGAAGAAGAAGAAAAAGAAGAAGAATATTAAGAGGTAGAAAAACTAGAAGAGGAGGAAGAAGAAGAAGAAGAAGAATAAGATGAGGAAGTGGAAGAGCTGGAGGAATAATAATAATAATAATAATAAGGAAAAGAATAGGAATAATAATAATAATAATAATAATAATAATAATAATAATAATAATAAGAGAGGAAGAAGAAGAAGAAGAAGGGATTAAAAGGGAGAATTAGAAGAAGATGAAGAAGAAGAAGAAGAAAAAGAAGAAGAGGAAGAAGAAAAAGAAGAAGAAGAAGAAGAAGAAGAAGAAGAAGAAAAAGAATTTAAAAAAGAAAAATAAGAAGAAGAAGAAGAGAAAGAAGAATAAGAAGAAGAAGAACATGATGAAGAAGAAGAAGAAGAAAAAGAATAAAAAGTAGAAGAAATAGAAGAAGAAGAAGAAGAAGAAGAAGAAGAAGAAAAAGTAGAAGAAAATGAAGAAGAAGAGGAAGAAGAAGAAGAAGAGAAGAAGAAGAAGA
>JAIUJO010001840.1:40000-45000 GCA_023846275.1 Vanilla planifolia
G
Source organism: Vanilla planifolia (assembly GCA_023846275.1). Taxonomy (NCBI): domain Eukaryota; kingdom Viridiplantae; phylum Streptophyta; class Magnoliopsida; order Asparagales; family Orchidaceae; genus Vanilla; species Vanilla planifolia. The sequence goes on from JAIUJO010001840.1 coordinate 40,002, forward strand.
TTAAGGAGGAAGTAGAAGAGGAAGATGATGATGAAGAAGAAGAAGAAGACGATGATGATAATGATGAAGAAGAAGAAAAGAAGAAGAAGAAGAAAATGATAAGGAAGTTGAAGAGGAACAAGGAGGAGGAAGAGGAGTAGAAGAAGAAGAAGAATAAGAAGATTAAGAAGAAGAAAAAAATGAAGAAGTAAATGATGAAGAAGAAGAAGAAGAAGAAGAGGAAGAAGAAGATGAAGCAGTAGGAGAAGTAACAATAGTAGTAGTGTACATAAAGAAGAAGAAGAAGAAGAAGACAGACAAAGTGGAATAAGAAGAAGAAGAAGAAAGAGAAGAAAAAGAAGAAGAAGAGGTAAAAGAAGAAGGAGAAGATAAATTATAAGAAAGAAGAGGAAGAAGAAGGAGAAGAAGCAGAAGAAGAAGTGGTAAAAGAAGTAGAAGAAAAAGAAGAAAAAGAAGAAGAAGAAGAAGTAGAAGAAGAAAAAGAAGAAGAAGAGGAAGGAGAAAGAGGAAGAAGAACAAGGGGAAGAAGAAGAAGAAAGAAGAACAGAAAGAAGAAAAAATAGATGAAAAAGAAGAAGTAAAAGAAAAAGAAGGAAAGGAAGAAGAAAGGGAAAGAAAGAAGAAGAAGAACAAGAACAAGAAGTAGAAGTAGTAGAAGAAGAAGTAGAAGAAGAAAAAGAAGAAGAAGAAAATATAGAAGTAGAAGTAGATGGAGATGAAGAAGAAGAAGAAGTTGATGGAAGAAGAGCAAAGAAAAGAGGAAGAAAAGGAAAAGATAGAAAATAAAAAAAAAGAAATAGATGAGGAAGAAGAAGTGGAGGAGGAAGAAGAGGAGGAAGAAGAGGAAGAAGCTATAGAAGAAGAAGAAAAAGAAGAAGATGAAGGAGAAGAAGAAGAAGAGGAAGGAAAATGAGAAGAAGAACAAGAAGTAGAAGAGAAAGATAATGAAGAAGAAAAACTAGAAGGAGAACAAGAAGAAAATGAGGAAGAAGAAGATGTAGAGGAAGAAGAAGATGTGGAGGAAGAAGAAGAAGAAAAATTAGAAGAAGAAGAAGATGATGATGAAGAAGTAGAAGTAGAAGAAGACGAAGAAGAAGAAGAAGTTGATGAAGAAAAAGAGAAAGAAGAAGAATTAAAAGAAGATAAAGAATAAGTAAAAGAAGAAGAAGAATAAGAATCAAAAGGAGGAGGAGGAGAAGAAGATGAAGAAGTAGAAGAAAAACAAGATGAAAATGATGAAAAAGAAGAAGAAGAAGAAGAAGAAGATGATGATGAAGCAAAAGGAGGAGGAGGAGAAGAAGAAGAAGAATAAGAGGAGGAAGAAGAAGAAGAAGAAGAAGGAGAAGAAGAAGAAGAAGATGATGAAGAAGAAGAAGAAGAAGAAAAAGCAGAAGAAGAGGAAGAAGAAGTCATAGAAGAAGTAGTAGAACAATAAGAACAAGAAGAAGAAGAAGTAGTAGTAATAGAAAAAGATGAAGAAGAAGAAAAGGAAGAATGATGAGGAAGACGAATAGGAAGTAGAATAAAAAATAGATGAAGAAAAAATGGTAGATGAGGAAGTAGGATACGTGAAGGAAGATTAAAAAGAAGAAGCTGAAAAATTAGGAGAAGAAGAAAATGAAGAAATAGAAAAAGACAAAGAACCAAAATAAGAAGAAGAAGAAGAAGAATAAGAAAAAAAAAGTTGAAGGAGAAGTAGAAGTACAAGTAACAGAAGGAAAAGAAGAAGAGGTGGAAGAAGAAGAGGAAAAAGAAGAGGAAGAAGATGTGGAAGAAGAAGAAGCAGTAGAAGAGGAATAGGAAGAATTAGAAGTGGAAGAAGAAGAAGAAGAAATATAAGAAGAAGAAGAAGACGAAGACGAAGAAGAAGAAGATAAAGAAGAAGAAGAAGAATAAGAGAAAGAAGAAGAAAGGCAAGAAGAAGAAGAAGTAAAAGAAGTAAAGAAGAAGAAGAAGATGAAAAGGAAGGAAGAAAAGAATTAGGAGAAAAAGAAGAGGAAGAAAAGAAGAAGAAGAGAAAGAGGAAGAAGAAGAAGAACTAGAGGGAGACGAAGAAGAAGTGGAAGAAAAAATGAATCGAAAGAAAAAGCCGAACAAGAAGAGAAGAAAAAGAAGAGGAAGAAGAAGAGGTGGAGGAAGAAATAGAAGAAGAAGAATTAGAAAAAGAAGAAGAAGAAGAAGAAGAAGAAGATGGTGATGATGACGATGATGATGAAGTAGATGAATTAGAAGAAGAAGAACAAGAACAAGAAGAAGTAGAAGAATAAGAAGAAGAAGAAGTTAAGAAGAAGAAGAAGAAAAAAAATTAGATGAAGAAGAAGAAAAAGAAGAAGAATAAGAAGTTGTAGAAGAAGAAAGAAGAAGAAGAGGAAGAAGAAGAAGAAGAAGAAGAAGAAGAAGAAGAATAAGAAGAAGAAGAAAAAGAAGAATAACAAAAAGTAGATGATGAAAATGAATAAGAAGATGAAGAAGAAGTAGAAGAAAAAGAAGAAGAAGAAGAAGAAGAAGAAGAACAAGAAGAAGTAGAAGGAGGCAGGGAAGAAGAGGAAAAAGAAGAAAAATAAGAAGTAGAAGAAGAAGAACGATAAGAAGCAGGAGAAGAAGAAAAAAACTTTAAGACAGAAAAATTAGAAGAAGAAGATTAAAAAAATTGGAAGAAGAAGAGGTGGAGGGAGAAGAAGAAGAAGTGGTAGAAGAAGAATAACAAGAAGAAGAAAAAGAAAAACATGAAAAAAGAAGAAGAGGAACAATTAGAAGAAGAAGCAAAAGAGGAAGAAGAAGAAGAAGAAGAAGAAGGAGAAGAAAAAGGATAAAGAAGAAGAAGAAGAAAAAGAAGAAGAAGTGGAAGAAGAAGTAGAAAAAGAAGAGGAAGAAGAAGTGGAACAAGAAGAAGAAGAATAAGAAGAAGTAGAACAAGAGGAAGAAGAAGTTGAAGAAGAAGAAGAAGAACAAGAAGAATTAGAAGAAGAAGTGGAAGAAGATGAAGAAGAAGAAGAATCAGAAAAAGAAGAACAAGAAGAAAAAGAAGATGTAGAATAAGGAGACGAAGAAGAGGAGGAAGAAGAAGAAGAAGAAGAAGAAGAAGAGTTAGAAGAAGAAGGCAAAAAGAAGAAGACAAAGAATTAGAATAAGAGTAGAAGAAGAAGAAGTACATGAAGAAGAAGAGAAAGAAGACGAAGAAGAAGAAGACGAAGAAGAAGTAGACGAAGAGAATGAAGAAGAAGAAGAGGAAAATGTTTCAGAAGATGAAGAAGTCGAAGCAAAAGAAGCGGGAGAGGGAGAAGAAGAAGAAGAAATTGTTGATGAAGAAGAAAAAAAAGTAGAAAAAGAAGAAGAGGACTAGGAAGAAGGAATGTTATTGGAAGAAGAAGAAGATAAAGAAGAAGAGGAAGAGGAGGAAGAAGAAGAAGACAAAGAAGAGAAAGAAGAAGAAGATGAAGAAGAAGAAGAAGAATAACATGATGATGCAAAAGAAAATGAAGACGAAGCAGAAGCAAAAGAAGGGGAAGAAGGGGAAGAAACAAAAAATGATGATAAAGAAGAAAAAGTAGTAGAAAAAAAGAAGAGGAACAGTTAGAAGAAGTGTTGTAGCAAGAAGAAGAAAAACAAGAAGAAGAAGATGGGAAAGAAGAAGAGGAAGAAGAAGAAGAAGAAGACAAAGAAGAAGAAGAAGAAAAGAAAGAAGAAGTAGGAGAAGAAGAAGTGGAAGAAAAAGAAGAAGAAGAACAATAAGGAGATGAAGAAGATGATGAAGAAGGATTAGAAGAACAAGAACAAGAAGAAGACAAAGAAGAAGAAGAAGAAGAAGAAGAAGGAAGAATTGGAGGAAGAAGGGGAAGAAGAAGAAAAGATAAAATAATAAAAAGAAAGAGGTAGATGTGGAAGACAAAGATAAGAAGGTAGATTAAGAAGAAGAAGCAGAAGAAGAAGGAGAAGAAGAAGAAGAAGAAGATGGAGAAGAAGAAGAAGAAGAAGAAGAAGAAATTAAAGAAGACGAAGAAGAAGAAGAAAAAGAAGATGAAGAAGAAGGAGAAGAAGAAGAAAAAGAAAATGTTGAAGAGGTAGGAAAAGTAGAAAAAGAGGAAGAAAAAGATGAGAAAGAAGAAGACATGAAGGAAGAGGTAGAAGAAGTAGAAAAAGAAGAAAAAGAAAAGAACAAGTAAAAGAGAAAGAAGAAGAAGAAGAAGAAGAAGAAGCAGAAGTAGAAGAAGAGGAAGAAGAAGAAGAAGAAGAAGAAGAAGAAGAAGAATTAGAAGAAGAAGATGATTATAAAGAACAAGACGAAGTAGAAGAAGAAGAAGATATAGACGAAGAAGAACAATTAGAAGGAGAAGAAGAAGATGATGAAAAACAAGAGGAAGAGGAAGAAAAAGATGAAGAAGAAGAAGAAGAGAAAGAAAAAGGAAAAGAAGAAGAATAAGAAGAAGAAGAAGAAGAACATGAAGAAAAAGAACAAGATAAAGAAGAAGAAGATGATGATGAAGAAGTAGAAAAAGATAAACAAGAAGAAGAAGAACAATTAGAAGGACAAGATATGGATAAAGAAGTAAAGGAAGAGGAAGAAGTAGAAGATGAAGAGGAAGAAGAGAAAGGAGACGGAAAAGAAGAAGAAGAAGAAGAAGAAGCAGAAAATGAAGAAGATGAAGAAGAAGAAGGAAAAGAAGATGAAGACAATGGAAGAAGAGGAAAAGGAAGAGGAAAAAGAAGAAAAAAATGCTAAAATAGAAAGAAGTAGAAGAGGAAGAAGAAAAACTTAAGGAAAAAGAGGAAGAGGTAGAAGAAGAAGAAGAAGAAGAAGAAGAAGAAGATGAAGACAAAGGAAGAAAGAAGAAGAGGAAGAAGAAGAAGAAGAAGAAGAAGATGATGATGATAAAGAAGAAGAAGAAAAAGAAGAAGAAGAAGAATTAGAAGAAGAAGAAGAAGATGATGATGATGTTGATGAAGAAGAATTAGAAGAAGAAGAAGAAGAAGAAGAAGAAGACATAGAAGAAGAAGAGGA
>JAIUJO010001840.1:57500-62500 GCA_023846275.1 Vanilla planifolia
AAGAAGAAGAAGAAGAAGAAGAAGAAGAAGAATAAGAAGAAGAAGAAGAAGAAGAAGAAGAAGAGAAGAAGAATAGGAAGAAGAAGAAAAAGAAGAAGAGATGAAGATGATGACGATGAAGAAAAAGAAGAAGGCGAAGAAGAAGAAGAAGAAGAAGTAGAGGAAGATGTAGAAAAAGAAGAAGTAGAAGAAGAAGAGAAGAAGAAGAAGAAGAAAAAGAAGAACAAGATGATGATGATGAAAAAAGAAGACAAAAAAGTATGAGTAGTAGAAGAAGAAGTAGTAGTAGTTGAAGTAGAAGAAGAAAAACAAGAAGAAGAGGAAGAAAAAGAAGGAGAAGAACAAAAAAAGAAGATGGAGAAGAAGAAGAAGATGTAGAAGATGAGGAAAAGGAAGAAGAAGAAATAGAATTGGAGGAAGAAGAAGAAGAAAAGGAAGGAGAAGAAGAAGAAGAAGAACAAGGAGGAGGAGGAGAAGAAGAAGAAGAAGAACAAGAACAAGAAGAACAAGAAGAAGATAAAGAGGAAGAAGGAAAAGAAGAAGAAGAAGAAGAAAAAAAGATGAAGAAGAAGAAGGAGATGAGTACAAGAAGAAGGAGAAAAGGATGAAGAAGAAGAAGAAAAGCAAGAAGAAGAAGAAGAGGAAGTAGAAGAAGAAGAAGAAGAAGAGGGAGCAGAAGAAGAAGAAGAGGAAGTAGAAGTACAAGAAGAAGATGAAGAAGAAGTAGAAAAAGAAATATTAAGAAGAAGAAGAAGAAAATTAGAAGAGGAAGAAGATGACAATGAAGAAGAAGTAGAAGAAGAGGAAGAAGTGGAAGAAGAAGAAGAAAAAGAAGAAGAAGAAGAAGAAAAGGAGACGAAGAATAAAAAGAAGAAGATGAAGAAGAAGAAGAAGAAGTAGAAGATGAAGATGCATAAGCAGAAGAACAAGAAGAAGAAGTAGAAGAAAATGAAGAAAAAAAGAAGAAAGAAAAAAATTAGAAGAAGAAGAATATGAAGAAGAAGAAGAGGAAGAAAGGAAAGAAGAAGAAGAAGAGGAGGAGGAAGAAGAAGAGAAGAAAGAAGAAGAAAATGATGAAGTAGTTGAAGATCATGAAAAATAAGAAGAAGAATAAGAAGAAGAAGAGGAATAAGAAAAATAAGTAGGAAAAGAAGAATAAGAAGAAGAAGATGTAGAAGAAGAAGAGGAAGAGGAAGAAGAAGAAGAACAAGAAGAAGAACAAGAAGAAGAACAACCAGAAGAAGAAGACGAAGAGGAAGAGGAGGAAGAAGAAGAAGAAGAAGAAGACAAAGAAGAAAAGAAGAAGTAGAACAAGAAGAAGGAGAATAAGAAGAAGTAGAAGAGGAAGAAGAAGAAGAAGAATAAGAAGAAGAAGAGGACAAGGAGGAAGAGGAAGAAGAAGAAGAAGAAGAATAGGAAGAATTGGAAGAATAAGAAGAAGAAAATGAAGAAGAGGAAGAGCAGGAGGAGGGGGAGGAGGAGGAGGAAGAAGAAGAAGAAGAATAGGAAGAATTGGAATAATAAGAAGAAGAAAATGAAGAAGAAGGAGAGCAGGAGGAGGGGGAGGAGGCAGAGAAAGAAGAAGAAGAAGAAGAAGAAGAAGAAGAAAATAAGAAGTAGAAGATGAAGAATTAGAAGAAGGAGAAGTAGAACAATAATAATAATAATAATAATAATAAGTAGAAGAAGATGAAGTAGATGGAGAATAAGAAAAAGAAGAAGGATATGAAAAAGATGAAGAAAAAAGAGAGGAAGTAGAAGAAGAGAAGGAGAAGAAGAAGAAAAGGAAGAAATCGAAGAAGATGTAGGAGTAGAAGAAGAAAAAGAGATAGAAAGAGAAGAAGGTGAAGAAGAAGAGGTAGAAGGAGAAGAAGAAGAAGAAGAAGAAGAAGAATAAGAAGAGGAAGAAGAAAAAGAAGATAAACAAGAGAAAGAAGATGAAGAATTAGATGAAGGACAAGTAGAGATTAAGAAGAAGAAGAAAGAGAAGAAGTAGAAGAAGAAGAAGAAGAAGAAGAAGGAGAACAAGAAGTTGAAGAAGAAAGAGAAGTAGGAGAAGAAGAGGAAGGAGAAGAAAATGAAAAAAAGAAAAAGAAGAAGAGGTAAAAGGAGAATAAGAAGAAGAAGAAGTAGAAGGAGAAGAAGGAGAAGAAAAATAGGAAGAAGGGGAAGAAGAAAAAGAAGTTAAAGAAGAAGTAGATGAAGAATTAGAAGTAGTATAGCAGAAGAAGAAGAAGATGAAGATAAGGAGAAGTAGGAGGAGGAAGAAGAAGAAGAAGAAGAAGAAGAAGTATAAGAAGGAGCAGAAAAGGTAAAAGAAGAAGAAGTAAAAGAGGAGGTAGAGGATGAAGAAGACGAAGAAGAAGAAGTTGAAGAAGAAGAAGTAGAATAAGAGGAAGACGAAGAAGAAGAAGAAGAAGAGGAAGAAGAAAAAGAAGAAGTATAAGATGATGATGATGAAGAAGAAAAGGAAGGAGAACAAGTAGAAGAAGATGAAAAAGGAGAAGAAGAACAAGGAGATGATGGAGGAGGACGAGGAGAAGAAGAAAGACAGGAAAAAGAAGTAGGAAAAGAAAAATGAGAAGACGAGGAAGAAGAAGAAGATGATGATGAAGAGGAGAAAGAAGGAAAAGAAGAAGAAGAAGAAGAAGAAAAATTAGAGGTAGAAGAAGAAGATGAAGAAAAAAAACACATATAATAATAATAATAATAATATTAATGATAATAAAGAGATGAAATAGAAGGAGGAGGAGAAGAAGAAGAAGAAGAAGAAGAGGAAGAAGTAGAAGATGATGAAGAAAATGAAATAGATGGAGGAGGTGAAGAAGAAGATTAAGAAGAAGAAAAAGAAAAAGAAGAAGTAGAAGAAGAATAAAAAGAAGTAGAAGAAGAATGAATAGAAGAAAAAATAGTAGCACAAGAAGAAGAAGAAGAAGAAGATGATGATGATGATGATGATGAATAGAAGAATAAGAAGGAGAGGAAAAATTAGAAGAAGAAGGAGAAGAAGAAGAAGAAGTAGTAGTAGTAGAACAAGAAGGTGAAGAAGAAGAAGAAGAAGATGATGATGAGGAAGAAGATGAAGAAGAATTAGAAGAATAAGAACAAGATGAAGAATAAGAAGTTAAAGTGGAAGAAGAAGAAGAAAAAGATGCAGAAGAAGAAGAAGAAGAATAAGAAGAAGAAAGAAGAAGAAGAAGAAGAAGAAGAAAAAGTAGAAGAAGAAGAAGAAGAAGAAGAAGAAGTAGAAGCATATGAAGAAGAAGGAGGAGGTGGAGGAGACGAAGACGAAGAAAAAGAAGAAGAAGGCAAAGAAGAAGAAGAGCACAAAGAAGAAGAAAAGAACTAGAAGAGGAGATAGAAGAAGGAGGAGGTGGAGAAGATGAAGAAGAAGAGGAAAAGAGGAGGAAGAAAAGAAGAAGAAGAAGAATTAGAAGAAGAAGAAGAAGATGTATAAGAAGCAGTGGAAGAAGAAGAAGAAGAAGAAGAAGTAGAAGAAGAAGAAGTCGATGAAGAAGAAGAAGAAGAAGAATAGGACGAAGTAGAAGAAGAAGATGAAGAAGAAGAAGAATAAGAAAAAGAAGAGGAAGAAGAAGAGGAAGAGGGAGAAGAAGAAGAGGAAGAGGGAGAAGAAGAAGAGGAAGAAGGAGAAGTAAAAAAAAGAAGTAGAAGAAGAAGAAGAAATGGAAGAAAATGAAGGAGACGAAAAAGTAAAAGAAAAAGAAGAAAAAGAATAAGAAGAAGAAAAAAAATGAGATGAAGAAGAAGAAGAAAAAAAATGAGATGAAGAAGAAGAAGAAGAGGAAGAAGCAAAAATGAAGAAGAAGAATAATAATAAGAAGGAGATGCATAAAAAAGAGGATTAGAAGAAGAAGAAGAAGGAGAAGGAGAAGAAGGAGAAAAAGAAGAAGGAGAAGAAGTATAAGAAGAAGCAAGAGATGGAGAAGAAGAGGAAGAACAAGAAGAAGAAGAGGTTGGAGGAGAAGAGGAATAAGAAGAAGAAGAAGAAAAAGACGAAGAAAATAAGAAGTTAGAGAAGAGTAAGAAGAAGAAGTAGTAGAAGTAGCTGAAGAAGAAGAAGAAGTGGAAGAAAAAGAAGAAGAAGAGGAAGGAGAAGAAGAAGAATAGGAGGAAGAAGAAGAAGAAGAAGAAGAAGAAGAAGAAGAAGAAGAGGAAGAAGAAGAAGTAGAACAAGAGGAAGAAGAATAAGAATAAGAAGGAGAAGAAGTAGAAGAAGTTGAAGAAGACGAAGAAGTACAAGAAGAAGAGGTAGATGGAGAAGAGGAAGAAGAAGGGGTAGAAGGAGAAGAAGTAGTAGAAGAAGAAGAAGAAGAGGAACAATTGGAGAAAGAGGAAGTTAAAGAAGAAGAAGAAGAAGAACCAGAACAAGAACAAGAAGTAGTAGTAGTAGTAGTAGATGTAGAAGAAGAAGAGGATGAAGAGGAAAAAGAATAAGAAGAAGAAAAAAGAAGATGCTTAGGAAGAAGAAAAAGAGGAAGAAGATGAAGAAGAAGAAAAAGACGAAGAAGAAGAAGAAGAAGAAGAAGTTTTTGTAGAAGAAGAAGAAGAAGGCGAAGAAGAAGGAGAAGAGAAAGAAGAAGAAGAAATATAAGAATGGGAGGAAGAAGAAGCAGAAGAGGAAGAAGAAGAAGAAGAGGAAGAGGAAGAAGAAGAAGAAGTGTAAGATGATGGCAAATAAGATGGAGGAGGAGGAGAAGAAGAAGAAGAAGAAAAAGATGATGATGAAGAAGAAGAGGAAGAAGAAGAAGAAGAAGAAGAAAAAGTAAAAGAAGAAGAAGAAGAATAAGAAGAAGAAGAAAAGAATCAAAAGTAGAGGAAGTAGTCGAAGATGTCGAACAAGAAGAAGAAGAAGAAGAAGAAGTCGAAGGAGGAGGAGAAGAAGAAGGAAAAGAAAGCCGAGGAGGAGGAGAAGAAGGAGAAGAAGGAGAAGGAGGAAGAGGAGAAGAAGACGAAGAAAATGAAGATAAAGAAGAAGAAGA
>JAIUJO010001840.1:72500-82500 GCA_023846275.1 Vanilla planifolia
AGGAGAAGAAGAAGAAGAAGTTAGTAGTAGTAGAAGAAGAAGAAGAAGTAAAAGAAGAAGAGAAGAAGAAGAACATGAGGAAGAAGATGAAGAAGAATTAGAAGAACAAGAACAAGATGAAGAACAAGAAGTTAAGAGGAAGAAGAAGAGGAAAAAGATGAAGAAGAACCCAAAGATGTAGAAGAAGAACACGAAGAAGAAAGAAGAAGAAGAAGAAGAAGAACAAGAAAAAGTAGAAGAAGATGAAGAAGAAGAAGTAGAAGCATATGAAGAAGGAGGAGGAGAAGAAGAAGCAGAATAAGAACAAAACATGAACAAGAGCAGGAAGAAGATGAAGAAGAAGAAGAAAAAGAAGTAGAATTATACGAAGATGAAGAATAAGAAGGAGAAAAAGAAGAAGGAGAAGAAGGTGATGAAGTAAAAGAAGGAGGAGAAGAAGAAGAAAATAGGGAAGAAGTAGAAGTAAAAGAATAACAAGAAGAAGAAGAAGTGGAAGAAGGAGAAGAAGTTAAAGAAGAAGAAGAAGAAGAAGACAAAGAAGAAGAAGAAGAAGAAGAAAGAAGAAGAAGATGATGATGAAGATGAAGAAGAAGAAGAAGAACAAAAAAAGAAGAAAAAGAAGAAGAAAAAGAAGAAATAGCAGAAGAAGAAGAAGAAGAAGAAGAAGAAGAAGAAGTTAAAGAAGAAGAAGACGATGAACAAGAAGAAGAAGAAGAAGAAGAAGTTGAAAAAGAAGAAGAAAAAGAAAGAAGGAGAAGATGATGTAGTAGTTGTAGAAGAAGAAGAAGAAGAAGTAGAAGAAGAACGAGAAAATAAAGAAGTGGAGGAGGAAGAAGAAGAAGAAAAAAGAAGAAGAAAAAGGAGAAGAATAAGAAGTGTAAGAAGAAGAAGAAGATGAAGAAAAAGTGGAATAAGAAGAAGAAGGAAAAGAAGAAGAAATTGAAAAAGAATATGAAGAAGAAGAAGAAAAATGAAGAGAGGAAGAAGAATAAGAAGAAGAATAAGAATAAGGAGAAGAACATTAAGAAGGAGGAGAACAAGAAGAAGTAGAAGAAGTAGAAGAAAAGGAAGGAGCAGAAGAAAGGGATGCAGGAGGAGGAGTTGATGAACATGAAGAAGAAGAAGAAGAAGAATAGGAAGAGGAAAATAAAGAAGAAGAAGAAGAAGACGAAGAAGAAGTAGAAGGAGAAGAAGTGGAGGAAGAAGAAGAAGAAGAAGAAGTAGTAGTAGTAGTAGAAAAGGAAGAAAGATGAAGAAGAAGAAGAAGAAGATGTTGAAGAAGAAGAAAAAGAAAAAGAAGCGAGAAGAAGAAGAAGAAGAAAAGAAGAAGAAAAAGAAGAAGAAGTAGAAGCAGAAGTGGAAGCACAATAAAAATAAGATGATGAAGAAGAATATGATGAAGAAGAAGAATATGGAGAAGAAGTAGTAGAAGAAGAAGAACCACAACAACAACAAGAACATGATGATGAAGAAGAAGAATAAGGAGAAGTAGTAGAAGAAGAAGAAAAAGAAGAAGAAGAACAACAAGAAGAAGAATATAAATAAGCAAAATAATAAGAAGAAGAAGATAGAGAAGAAGGTGGTGAACAAGGAGAGGAATGAGAAGAAGTAGAAGAAAAAGAATATGAAAAAGAAGGAGAAGAAGAAGAAGAAAGGAAAGGACAAGAACAAGAAGAAGAAGTCAAAGAAGAAGAATGGGAAAAAGAAGAAGGGGAAGAAGAAGAAGAAGAAGAAGAAGAGAAAAAAAGAAGAAGAGGAAGAAGAGGAGGAGGCAGAGGGGGAAGAAGAAGAAGATGATGATGTTGAAGTAGATGAAGACAAAGAAGAAGAAGAAGATCAAGAAGGAGAAGAAGATGAAGAAGAAGAAGAAGATGATGATGATGAAGAAGAAGTACGATGAAGATAAAAAGAAGAAGCTGGCGAGGAAGAAGGAGGAGGAGGAGGAGGAGAAGAACAAGAAGAAGTAGAAAAAGAACAAGTAGGAGAAGAAAAAGAAGTAGAACAACAACTAAAAGAAGAATAAAAATAAGAATAGGAAAAAGAAGAAGAAGAAGAAGAAGAAGTTGAAGAAGAAGAAGATGATGATGATGAAGAAGAAAAGAAGAAGAAGAAGAAGTAGAAGTTGAAGAAGAAGAAGATGATGATGATGAAGAAGAAGAAGAGGAAGAAGAAGAAGAAGAAGAAGAGGGAGAAGAAGATGAAGAAGAAGAAGAAGAAGAAGTAGAAGAAGAAGAAGAAGTATAAGATGAAGAAGAATAAGAAGAAAAGTGGGAAAAGAAAAAGAAGAAGAGAAAGTAGAAGAAAGAGAAAAAAAAGGAGAAGAGAGAGATGGAAAAGAAGAAGAAGAACAAAAAGAACAAGAAGGAGAAGAAGGTGAAGAAAGAGAGAAAGAAGAAGAAGAAGAGGAAGGAGAATAATAAGAAGAATATGAAGAAGGAGAAGAAGGAGAAGAAGGAGAAGAAGAAGAAGGAATAGGAAAATTAGAAGAAGAAAAAGGAGGAGAAGAAGAAGAGGTGGAAGAAGAACAAAAAGGAGACGAAGAAGAAGTGGAGGAAAAAGAAGAAGAAGAAGAAGAAGAAGAAGGAGATGATGATGATGAAGAAGAAGAAAAAGAAGAAGAAGAAGAAAAACATGAAGAAGATGGAGAAGAAGAAGAAGAAGAAGAAGAAGAAGAAGAAAAAGAAAAAGTAAAAGTAGAAGAAGAAAAAGAAGAAGTAGAAGAAAAAGATGAAGAAGAACAAGAAGAAGAAGACGGAGAATAAGAAGGAGAAGAAGAAGATGATGTTGATGATGAAAAAGAAGAAATAGAAGAAGAAGATGAAGAATTGGAAGAGTAAGAAGAGTAAGAGAAAGAAGAAGAAGAAGAAGAAGAAGTAGAAGTAGAAGAAGAAGAAGATGATGAAGAAGATGAAGAAGAAGTGGAGGAAGAAGAAGAAGAAGAAGAGGGAGAAGAATAAGAAGAAGAAGAAGAAGAAGAAGTATAAGATGAAGAAGAATAAGAAGAAAAAGTGGGAAAAGAAAGAGAAGGAGAGGAAGTAGAAGAAGGAGAAAAAGAAGGAAAAAAGAGGGAAGGAAAAGAAGAAGAAGAAGAAGAAGAGGAAGAAGAAGGAGAAGAAGGTGAAGAAAAACAGAAAGAAGAAAAGGAAGGAGAAGAAGAAGAAGAAGAAGAAGAAGAAGAAGAAGAGGAAGAAGAGGATGAAGTAGAAGAAGAAGGGTAAGAAGAAGAAGGAGAAGAACAAGGAAGAGGAAAATTAGAAGAAGAAAAAGGAGAAGGAGAAGAAGAAGAAGATGATGATGATGATGATGGTGATGATGAAGATGATGATGAAGAAGAAGAAGAAAAAAAACACGAAGAAGGAGATGAAGAAGAAGAAGATGAAGAAGAAGAAGAAAAAGAAAAAGAAGTAGAAGAAAAAGAAGAAGAAGAAGAACAAGAAGAAGAAGAACAAGTAGTAGTAGTAGAAGAAGTAGAAGAGGATGTAGAGGAAGTAGAAGGAGAAGAGGATGTGGAAGAAGAAGAAGATGACGATGATGATGAAAAAGAAGAAATAGAAGAAGAAGAATAAGAAGAGGAAGAGTAAGAAGAGTAAGAGAAAGAAGAAGAAGAGAAGGAGAAGAAGAAGAAGAAGTATAAGATGAAGAAGAAGTAGAAGTAGAAGAAGAAGAAGAATTAGAAATAGAAGAAGAAGAAGAAGAAGAGGAATAAGGAGAAAAAGTAGAAGGACAAGAAGGTTGAGGACGAGGTGGAGGAGGAGGAGGAGAAGAAGAAGTAGAAGAAGAAGGAGTGGAAGAAGAAGTGGAAGCAGAAGAAGAAGTAGAAGATGAAAAAGAACAAGTGGAGGAGGTAGATGAAAGTGAAGAAGAAGAAGATGATGATGATGTTGAAAAAGTAGAAGAAGAGGAAGAAGAGGAAGAAGATGAAGAAGGAGGAAAAGATGAATAAGATGAAGAAGAAGAAGAAGAAGAACAAGAAGAAGTAGAAGAGGTAGAAGAAGTCAAAGAAGAAGAAGAAGAAGAAGAAGAGGAAGAACATGGAGAAGAAAAAGAACAAGAGAGGAAGGAGAAGAAGAAAAAGAAGAAGTCGAGGAACAAAAAGAAGAAGAAGATGATGATGAAAAAGAGGAAGATGAAGATAAAAAGAAGAAGCTGGCATGGAAGAAGTAGAAGAAGAAGAAGGAGGAGGAGGATGAGGAGGAGAAGAATAAGAAGAAGTAGAAAATGAAGAAGTAGTAGAAGAAGAAGAAGTAGAACAACAACGAAAAGAAGAAGAAGAAGAGTATGAATAGGAAAAACAATAATAATAAGAAGAATAAGAACAAGTGCAAGAAGAAGAAGGAGAAGTATATGAAGAAGAGGAAGAAGTAGAAAAAGAAGAAGTGAAAGAAGAAGAAGAAGGTGATGATGAAAAAGAAGAAGAAGAAGATGAAAAAGAAGAAGGAGATGATTATGATGATGATGATGATGATGAAGAAGAAGAACAAAATGTAGAGAAAGAAGAAGAAGAAGAAGAAGAAGAAGAAAAGAAGAAGACGAAGAAGAAGAAGAAGAAGAAAAATAATAAGAAGAAGAACAACAAGAAGTAGGAAAAGAAAAAGTAGAAGAAGAATGAGAAAAAGAAAAAGAATAATAATAATAACAATAAGAAGAGGAAGAAAAAAAATGAAAAAGAAGAGGAGGAGGAAGAAGAAGAAGAAGAGGAAGAAGAAGAAGAAAAAGTGGAAGAAGAAGAAGAAGTAGAAGAAGAAGAGGAAGAAGAAATAAAAAATGGAGGAAAAGAAGAAAAGAAACAAGAAGAAGAAGAAGAGGATTAAGGAGAAAAAGAAGAAGAAGAAGAAGAAGAAGAAGATGAAAAAGAAGTAAGAGAAGAAGAAGAAGAAGAAGATGATAATTATGATGGTGATGAAAATGTAGAAGAAGAAGAAGAAGAAGAAGAAGTGGGACAAGAAGAAGAAGAAGGAGAAGATGAAGAAGAAGACGAAGAGGAAGAAGATGATGAAGTGGAAGAAGAAGAAGAAGAAGAAGAAGAAGAAGAAAAGTAGAAGTAGAAGAAGAAGAAGAAGAAGTAGAAGAAGAGGAAGCAGAAGGAGGAGGAGGAGGGGAAGAAGAAGAAGAAGAAGAAGAAGAAGATGAAGAAGAACAAGAAGGAGAAGAAGAAGAATAGTAATGAGAAGAAGAAGTAGAAGAAGAAGAAGAAGAAGAACAAGAACAAGGAGATGAAGAAGAGGAGGAAGAAGAAGAAGAAGCGGAAGAAGAAGGAGAAGAGGAAAATGAAGATGAAGAAGAAGAAGAAGAGGATTATGATGATGATGATGAAGATGAAAAATAGTAGTGTTAGTAGAAGAAGAAGAAGAAGAAGAAAAGAAAAGAAGAAGAAAAAGAAGAAGATGAGGAAAAGAAGAAGAAGAAGAAGAAGAAGTTGAAGAAGAAGAAAAAGAAGTAGAAGAAGAAGAAAAAGAAGAAGAAGAAGAAGTAGAAGAAAAATAAGAGGAAGAAGAAGGAGGATTAGAAGAAGAATAAGAACAAGAAGATGAAGGAGAGGAATAAGAAGAGGAAGAAAAGAAACATGAAGAAGAAGAGGAGAAGGAAGAAGAAGAAGAGGAAGAAGAAGAAGAAGAAGAAGATGAGGAAGAAGAAGAAGAAGAAGAAGAGGAAGAAGAAGAAGAAGAAGACAAAGAAATAAAGGAGGAAAAGAAGAAGAGAAACAAGAAGAAGAAGAAGTGGAGGAAGGAGGAGAAGAAGAAGAGGAAGAAGAAGAAGGACAAAAAGATGTAGAAGAAGAAGAAGAAGATGATGATGATGATGATGATGATGAAAAAGAAGATGAATAAGCAGAAGAGGAGGTAGAAGAAGAAGAAGAAGAAGAAGGCGAAGAAGAAGAAGAAAGAAGTTGATGAAGAGGAAGCAGAAGAAGAAGGAGGAGGAGGAGAAGGAGAAGAAGAAGATGAAGAAGAGGAGAAATGAGAAGAAGAAGAAGAAGATGATGATGATGAAGATGATGAAGAAGAAGAAGACGTATAATAAGAAGAACAAGAAAGAGAAGAAGAAGGTGTAGAAGAGGAGGTAAGAGAAGAAGAGGAATAGAAGGAGGAGGAGAAGAAGAAGAAATAGAAAAAGTTGAAGAAGAAGAAGGAGAAGTAGTAGTAGTAGAAGAAGAAGAAGAAGAAGTATAAGATAAAGAGGAGAAAGAAGAAGAAGAACTATAAAGAAGTAGAAGAAGAAGAAGATGAAGAGGAGAAATGAGAAGAAGAAGAAGAAGATGACGATGAAGAAGAAGAAGAAGAAGAAGAAGAAGAATAAGATGAATAAGAAAGAGAAGAAGAAGATGGAGAAGAGGAGGAAAGAGAAGAAGAAGAAAAAAAGGAGGAGAAGAAGAAGAAATAGAAAAAGTTGAAGAAGAAGAAGGAGAAGAAGCAGAAGAAGAAGAAGTAGAAGTAGAAGAAGTATAAGACCAAGAGAAGAAAGAACAAAAATAAGAAGAAGGAGAGTAAAATAAGTAGAAGAAGAAGGAGAAGGAGGAGAAGGAGATGAATAAGGAGAGGAAAAAAAAGAAGAAGAATAAGAAGTAGAAGAAGAAGAAGTGGAAGAAGAAAAAGAATCCGAGGAAGAAGAAGTGGAAGAAGAAGAAGAAGAAGTTGAAGGGGAAGAAGAAGAATAATAAGAATAAGAAGAAGAAGTAGAAGATAAAGCAGAAGAAGAAGAATAAGAAGAAGAAGAAGAAGGGGAAGGAGAAGAAGAAAGAAGTAGAAGTAGTAGAAAAAGAAGTAAAAGAAAAGAAAAAACAAGAAGAAGAAGAAGAAGAAGAACAGGTAGAAGAAGAAGAAGTAGATGAAGAGGAAGCAGAAGAAAAAGGAGGAGGAGGTGGAGAAGAAGAAGAAGAAGAGGAGGAGAAATGAGTAGTAGAAGAAGAAGAAGAATAATAATAAGAAGAATAGGAAAGAGAAGAAGAAGTTGGAGAGGAGGAGGAAAGAGAAGAAGAAGGAAAAAAGGAGGAGGAGAAGAAGAATAAATACAAAAAGTTGAAGAAGTAGAAGGATAAGAAGTAGTAGAAGAAGAAGTATAAGATAAAGAGGAGGAAGAAGAAGGAGAAGAAGAGAAAGAAGAAGGAGTGGAAGAAGAAGAAGAAGAAGGAGAAGGAGGAGACGGAGGAGAAGAAGAAGATGAGGAAGAAGGAGAGGAAGAAGAAGAAGAAGAAGAAGAAGAAGGAGAAGTGGAAGAAGAAGAAGAAGAAGAAGTAGAGGAAGAAGAATTGGAAGAAGAATAATAAGAATAAGAAGAAGTAGAAGAAGAAGGAGAAGAAGAAGAAGAAGAAGAAGAAGAGGAAGAAGGAGGAGGAGGAGGAGAAGAAGAAGAAGAAGAAGAAGAAGAAGAAGAAGAAGAGGAAGAAGAAAAGTAAAAAGAAGAAGAAGAAGAAGAAGAAGAAGAAGAAGAAGAATAAGGAGAGAAATTAGAAGAAGAAGGAGAAGAAGAAGAATAAGGAGAGAAATTAGAAGAAGAAGGAGAAGAAGAAGAAGAAGAAGAACAAGATGAAGAAGAAGAAGAAGAAGAAGAAGAAGAAGAACAACAACAAGAATAAGAATAAGAAGGAGAAGAAGATGAAGGGGAAGAAGAAGAGGAAGAAGAAGAAGATGGTGAAGAAGTAGAAGAAGAAGAATAAGTTGATGATGAAGAAGAAGACGAAGAACATGAAGAAGAAATAGAGGATGCAAAAGATGGAGAAGTAGAAGAAAAAGATGGAGAAGAAGTAGAAGAAGTAGTAGAAGAAGAAGAAGAAGAATGTGCAAAAGAAAAAGATGCTGAAGAAGTAAAAGGAGCAGGAGAAGAAGAAGAAGGAGAAGAAGAAGAAGAAGAAGAATAAGTTGAAGAGCAAGAAGATGAAGAAGAAGAAAAGGAAGAAGTAGAAGAATAAGAAGAAGAAGAAGAAGAATGAGGAGTAAAAGAAAAAGGAGAAAAAGGAGGAGGAGAAGAAGAAGAAGAAGAAGAAGAAGAAGAAGAAAAAGAAGAAGAAAAGAAAAACAAGAAGAAGAGGTAGAAGAATAAGAAGAAGATTAAGAAGAAGAAGAAGAAGAAGAAGAAGAAGAAGAATAAAAATAGGAAGAAGAAGAAGAAGAAGAAGGAGAGGAAGATGGTGAATAAGAAGAAAAAGAAGATGAGGGAGGAGAAGAAGAAGAAGGGGAAGAAGTGGAGGAGGAGGAAGAAGAAGAACTAGAAGAGGAAGAAGAAGAAGAAGAAGAAGAAGAGAAAGGAGAAGAAGAAGTGGAGGTTGGAGAAGAAGAAGAAGATGAAGAAGAAGCAGATGATGATGATGATGATGATAATGAAAAAGAAGAAGTAGAGGAAGAAGAAGAAGAAGAATAGGAAGAAGAAGAAGAAGAAGAAGAAGAAGAAGAAGAAGAAGAAGAAGAATAGGAAGAAGAAGAAGAAGAAGAAGAATAAGAAGAAGGAAGATGTAAAAGAGCTAGATGAAGAAGAAGAAGAAGAAGAAGTACTAGTAGAAGAAGAGGGAGAAGATGATGATGAAGAAGAAGGAGAATAAAAAGAAGAAGAAGGAGAAGAAGAAGAACGAAAAGAAGAATTGGGAGAAGATGAATAAGAAGAAGAAGAAGAAGAAGAAGAAGAAGAAAAAGAATTTGAAGAAGAAGAAGAACAAGAAGAAGAAAAAGAAAAAAGAAGAATAGGTAGAAAAAGAAGAAGTAGAAGAAGAAGTAGTAGAAAAGTAGAAGTAGTAGAAGAAGATGGAGAAGAGGAAGAGGTAGAAGAATAAGAAGAAGAAGAAGTAGAAGAAGAAGAGGAAGAGGAAGAAGAAGAATTAGAAGAAGAAGGAGAAAAAGGAGCAAAAGGATAAGAACATGAAGAAGATGAAGAAGAACAATTAGAGGAAGGAGAAGAAGAAGAAGGAGAAGAAAAAGAAGGAGAAGGACAAGAAGAAGGAGAAGAAGAAGGAGAAGTAGAAGAAAAAGAAGGAGAAGATGAAGAAGAAGAAGAAAAAGAAGAAGTTAAGGAAGAAGAAGAAGAAGAAAAAGAATAAGAAGAAAAAGAATAAGAACAAGAGAAATGAGAAGAAGGAGAAGAAGAAAAAGAAGAAGAAGAAGAAGAATTAGAAGAAGAAGAAGAAGAAGAAGAAGAAGAAGAAGAAGAAGGAGAAGGAGAAGAAAAAGAGGGACGAGAAGAAGAAGATGGTGAAGTAGTAGAAGAAGAAGTAGAGGAAGAAGAAGTAAAAGAAGACAAAGAAGAAGAAGAAGAAGAAGAAGAAGAAGAAGAAGAAGAAGAAGAAGAATAAAAGGAAGTAGAAGAAGAAGAAGAAGAAGCAGAAGTATAAGATGAAGAGGAAGAACATGAATAAGAAGAAAAAGAAGGAGAAGAAGAAGAAGAAGAAGGAGAAGAAGAAGAAGGGGATGAAGGAGAAGGTGAAGAAGAACAAGAAGAACAAGAAGTAAAAGAAGAAGAAGAAGGGGACAAAGAAGAAGAAGAAGAAGAAGAAGAAATAGAAGAAAAAGAAGAAGCGAAAGAAGAAAAAGAAGAAGGGGAAGAAGAAGAACTAGAAGAAGAAGAAGAAGAAGAAGAAGAAGAAGAAGATGTTGAAGAAGAAGAAGAAGAAGCAGAGGTCAAAGAAGAAGAAGAAGAAGAAGAAGATGAACAAGAAGAAGAAGAAGAAGAAGATGAAGATGATGAAGAAGTAGAAGATTAAGAAGAAGAAAAAGAAGAAGTGGAAGAAGAAGAAGAAGAAGAAGAAGAAGAATAAAAGGAAGAAGAAGAAGAAAAAGAAGAAGAAGAAAAAGAAGAAGAAGTAGATGATGATGATGACAACGATGATGGTGAAGAAGAGGAAGAAAAATAAGAAGAAGATGAAGAAAAAGAAGAAGAGGAAAAAAAGGGAAGAAGAAGAAGTGGAGGAAGAAGAACAAGAAGAAGAAGAATAAGAAAAAAGAGATGGAGAAGAAGAAGAAGAAGAAGAAGATGAAGAAGAATAAGAAGAAGAATATGAAGTAGTAGTAGTAGTAAT
>JAIUJO010001840.1:97500-114822 GCA_023846275.1 Vanilla planifolia
AAGCGCAATAAAGAGAAGAAGAAGAAGATGATGATGAAGAAGAAGAAGAAAAGGAAGAAGAAAAAGAAGGAGAATAAGAAGTAGAACAAGAAGAAGAAGAGGAAGAAGAAGAGGAAGGGGAAGTAGAAGAAGAAGAAGAAAAAGAGGAAGTAGAGGTAGAGGATGAAGAATAGATGGAGGAGGAAGCAGACGAACATGAAGAAGAAGTGGAAGAACAAGAAGAGGAAGAAGAAGATTAAAAAGAAGAAGATGAAGAGGAAGAAGAGGAAGAAGAAGAGGAAGAAGAAGAAGGAGGAGGAGAAGAAGATGATGATGAAGATGAAGAGGGGGAGAAAGAAGAAGAAGAAGAAGAAGTGAAAGAAGAAGAAGAAGGAGAAGAAGTGAAAGAAGAAGAAGAAGAAGAAGAAGAGGAAGAAGTGGAAGAAGAGGAAGAAGAAGTAGAGGAGGAAGAAGAAGAAGAAAAAGTAGTAGAAGAAAAAGAAGATGATGATGATGAAGAAGAGGAAAAAGAAGAAGAGGAAGAAGAAGAAGAAGAACAAGAATAAGAATAGGAATAAGAAGAAGAAGATGATGGTGATGAAGAAGGAGAAGAACAAGAAGTAGAAGAAGAAGAAAAAGAAGATGATTAAGAAGAAGTAAAAGAAGATGAAGAAGAAGAAGAGGAAGAAGAAGAAGAAAAAGAAGAAGATGAGGAAGAGGAAGAAGAAGAAGTAGAAGAAGAGGAGAAAGAAGAAAAAGTAGAAGAAGAAGAAGAGGAAGAAGAAAATGAATAGGAAGAAGAAGAAGAAGAAGAAGAGGAAGACGAAGAAGAAGAAGAAGAAGAATAAGAGGAAGAAAAAGAAGAAGGAAAAGAAGTAGTAGAATTAGAAGAGCAAGAAGAAGAAGAGAAGAAGAAGAAAAAATGAGAAGAAGAAGAAGATGAGGACGAAGAAGTAGAAGAAGAAGATGATGATGATGATAAAGAAGAGGAAGAAGAAGAAGAAGAAGAAGAAGAAGAGGAAGAAGTAGAAGAATAAGAAAAATAAGAAGAAGAATTAAAAGAAGAAGAAGAAGAAGAAGAAGAGGAAGAAGAAGAATAAGGAAAATAAGAAGAAGAAGAATTAAAAGAATAAGGAGAAGGAAATTTTGAAGCCCTATACCTCAAACAAGTACCACTAGATAAAGGAAACATCAGAGACTTTTTGCTGTTAAAACATCGAGTGAGGAGACGGAACAAAAACCTGGTGTGGGGACTTGATAGTAAGACAAACACTAACTTCTATTCGAACCTATTTCGAAAACAAACCATGCAACTTATTTAATTTGTTTGCATAGTGACCTAAAATCACAAAATGTAAACAAAAAATATTTTAAAAAGTTTACTCACACCAAAACCTCCCCTCTCTCGAACATACGATGAAAAGGTATCTCCTTTATTATCAACTTTTGCAGCTCTCAGTGTAGTGGATACATGGGATGCATGATCTATGATGTAAGCACTAATGAGATTTTTATAGATCTTAGTAGATAAATCCACAATAATTAATCAGATAAACTTCTTTCCTTCCCTTAACTCTAACATAGAAGTGATTGATATTTTCTACTATAAAATGCTTCACATGGAGCCATTCTGATGCTGGACTGATAACTATTATTATAGGAAACTTCTACTAGAGGTAGGTGACTTTCCCAATCTCTTCCAAAATCTAAAATAAAAAATCACAATAAATCTTCCAAGGTTTTTATAGTTCTTTCTGATTAACCATTTATTTGAGGATGGAAGGCTATACTGAATGTTAATCTTGTACCAGTTTGATGTATACTTTTCCAAAAGTGAGAAGTAAATTTAGGATCTCTATTAGAGATAATAATTTTTTATATCCCATACAACCTGATAATTTACTTTGCATATTCTTAAGCTAAGTTTATGGTAGAATAAGTCATCTTTATAGTAAGAAAATGAGCAATTTTTGTTAGCCTATCCATAATTACCCAAATTGTATCATAACCTATAGGTGATCTTGGTAATCCAATTACAAAATCTATTTCAACTTCTTCCATTTCCATTATGGTACCAACAATGACTGTAGTAATCCTTTAGGCTTTTATTGTTCTCCTTTGACTTGTTGGAAAATTAAACACCTTTGAACCTAAATAGCCACATCTTTCTTCAACCCTAGCTGTCAGTATTATTATCTTAGCTCTTGATATATTTTATTCCTTCCTGGATGGATGGAATAGTGAGAGTTGTGAGCTTCTTTTAATAATAATTATCTGAGTTGTTGATGTGCTGGTATACATAGTCTATCTTAGAATCAGAGTATACCATCTTGATCCAATTTAAATTCAGATTCTCATCCTTTGTGGACCCTTTGGATTATCTTTTATAGTTCTTGACCTTCAGCCTGGTCTTCTTTAATAGAAATCAACCAATCTAGCCTTACAGATAGGTGAGCAAGTAACGTTGTATTTTATCGTATTTTAGATTTTAGTTGTAACTTGTCCATCCCAAAGGTCAATTGCTTTTCTTCTTTGATAGTTAATAAGCTATTAACATTGGCTTTCTTACTGAGAGCATCTATCACCACACTTGCTTTACCTGGATGATATGTGATTTCTTTGATTCAAAAGTGGCCAAAGCCTATAAAAGGAAGCCCACTATGGGGGTTTAAATACAAAGCCAGCTAACAGGAGCTCGTAAAGGCTTGACAGGAGCATTCCCTTTTCCCATACCATATTAGATAAATATGCGTTTTTTACAACCCAATCTACAAGGGCATTTCCTTCCCTTAGAACATGCGTGAGGCAAAAGGCTGGCAACTCCCTCACATAGTAGAGAGCATTAGAAATAATTCCACCCTCCAAAGGACAACAAATCCATTGCATCCCCTCATGTAATGCATAGGTAGAGTCTATATGGATCTCAACAATAAGATAATCCTTGAGTTTTGTCATGATAAACACCATGGCATCCATGATAGTCTGAAGCTCATAAGCGTCACTTGCTTGTGAAATGAATCCTTTCCCCACAACATGCATGGGCCTCCCTTGATGGTCAAAGACAACAAGGCTGATAATAGCCATCTCATTCTTCACTACAGCGTCACAATTGATCGTAATCCAGCCTGTTGGAGGGGGAAGCCAAATACTGGTTACCAGGGGCCCCAAGGGGTTGAACTTACTGTTGGATGTAGAAGGATGAGGATTAATGAGCTTTATAGTTGCAATGCTTTCCAATTTGATCCATTGAATTAGCATGCTTTTACTAAGGGTGGTCTTCTAATGCACCCAATGGTTTTTATTCTCCCAAATATCAAACAAGGTAGAGGCCACAACGACATAATGAGCCGCAAAGTTACCACACACCATGCCAGGCTGCACGGCACGGGAGAGGAAATGCTCCAGAAGGCGGAAGCCAATGCACGACCACATGCGCACACCGCAGCAGATGCCCAATGCCTCAGCAGAGCACACAACATGGGGTCCTCCCAGATATTGCATGCCGTAGCACAGTCCCATAATGTGTGTTGCAGTGTCTTAGCCACATCACAGCCCCAACTACAATTGCTACAGTCAGTCAAATGTCTTCTTGTGAGCCAATCTACCATAGGAACAAGATTTCTAGCCACTCGTCAAAGGAAAGTATGGACCCGAGGCATGACTTTCAGCTTCCATATCCAAGCAAAGTGATCACCAGACGTTGGAGTAGGCCAAGCATTATCAACTTTCCTAGAGGTGATGAGAGCCTGGTAGAAGTTTATGGAAGAGATCTTAGAGGATTCGATGTGCATCTGAAGAAGCTCATCATTCCCACAATTGTGACCCCATGACAAGTGTAGGACTCTGTCCTTCAACAATGGTTTTGCCCAGCAAGCAATGGAATCCCTGTCCCACTTCCTTGACTCCAATATGCACTCCTTCACGTACTTTTGCCATGAGGCCTCCATGATAATAAACCTAGGCCACCATTTTATTGGTAGGAATCCCAACCAATTATCTTCATAGAAATCAGTGCACATTCCATCCACCATCCTCCAAATGAAACCCCCCAAAGCATCTAGGAAGGCCTCCAGCAAAAGACTACCTGCATAAGAGACACCCTTAGGGACCTTGCAGGGGTTTTTGCCCAAAGGATTCTTTGTCTTCATGATATCTACCCAAAGGAAGTCCTCATGGTGTAAAAGTCTCTTGTAATGCTTCATGACCAATACATGATGCCAAATCTTGAGATCAAGTAAGCCAAGGCCTCCCATGTCCTTTGGGAGTGTGACAGTGACCCACTCTGCATAATGGATAGCAGGAGCCATTCTCGTGCCACATCATAAGAATCTCCTTATCAACTGCTCCATCTGCTCCACCCCTTTGTGGAACCACACAATGGCTCATCATAAAATTAGGGAACGTCTCCAATACAGCATTGATCAATAGTATCCTACCAGCCAAGAAGGGGGCACACCAATCATTTAGCAACTTGATACTCAATTCTCTGAATCAAAAAATTGAAATCTGCTTTCTTGGATAGCCTGGCTGAAATAAGAATACCCAAATGGGAGAGTGTATTTCCCCTTGTAATACCAAGCTTAATGAACACAAGCATCATCCTTCTCTTCTTCATACCTCTATTGAAGAAAATTCTAGATTTCTCATGATTAACATTGAGCCCATTGAGCTTATTAAACTTATGGAGCATCTTCTTAATAGTAGACATAGACTTATGTAAACCAAGTTCATAGATAATAACATCATCAGCATTTAGAATTTGTGAAATAATGGGGCCAGTTGAGGTGAATCTAAAGCCGAGTAATGCTTGTGTCTCATACTTATGTGCCAACACAGAGAAAATTCTGATACCAACGTGAACAAGTATGAAGATAGCGGGCAACCCTAACGTAGTCCCTTATAGGCCTCAATCCACGATAGTTTATCTACATCATAATCTTTAATAAATTCCAACCATCTTCTTTGCTAAAATTTAATTCTTTTGGAGTGAAGATATATTTTAAGCTATGATGATTAGTAAATATCATACATTTAACTCTATATAAGTAATGTTTCCAAATTTTTAGGACAAATTATAGCTACTAGCTCCAAATCATGCACAAGATAATTCTTTTCATGTGATTTAAGCTATCTAGATACAAAGGCAATTATCTTGTGATGTTGCATCAATACATAGCCTAGCCCTTGTAACGAGGCATCACTGTATATCTGATAACCCTTTGTGCCTTTTGACACTATTAGAATTGGAGCTATAGTTAATTTCTCTTTCAGTATTTGAAAGCTATTCTCACAAGTTGCTTCCCATTCAAATTTGGTTGTCTTTCATGTTAAATTGATTAATGGTGCAACAATCTAAGAAAAACCCTTGACAAACTTCCTGTAATATCTAGCCAATCCCAAGAAGCTTTTAATCTTAGTCACGGTTGTGGGCCTGGGCCAATTTATGGTGGCCAAAATCTTTTGTGGATCTATAGAGATGCCTTCTACACTGACAACATGTCTTAAGAAAGTTACTTTAGATAACCAAAACTCATATTTCAACAATTTGGCATATAATTGGTTTCCTCTCAAAGTTCGTAATGTTAAATGCAAATGTGTATGATGTTCTTGTAAAGACTTGGAATAAATTAGGATATCATCATTAAGAAAATAATAAAGTGATCCAAATATTTCTTGAACACTTGATTCATTAAATCCTTTAATGTTGTTGGTGCATTCGTTAAGCCAAAGTGTAGTACTAAGAATTCATAGTGTCCATACATGGTTCTGAAAGCTGTCTTCGAAACATCTTCTTGCTTGATTTTTAATTGATGATATCTAGATAGCAGATCAATTTTGAAAAATATAACTATTTCATGCAACTAATCAA
The DNA here is from genome assembly GCA_023846275.1 of Vanilla planifolia. Taxonomy (NCBI): domain Eukaryota; kingdom Viridiplantae; phylum Streptophyta; class Magnoliopsida; order Asparagales; family Orchidaceae; genus Vanilla; species Vanilla planifolia. The sequence goes on from JAIUJO010001840.1 coordinate 103,349, forward strand.
ATAACTCATCAATCTGTGGCAAAACATATTTGTTCTTGATAGTGATTTTATTGATTTCTCGATAGTGAACACACATATGGAGACTATAGTCTTTCATTTTCATAAATAAGATAGGTGCCCCCATAAGGACACACTTGGCCTAATAAATCCTTTGTCCAATAATTCTTGTAGTAGTATCTTGATTTCTTATAGTTCAACAGGTGTCATACGATAGAGAGATTTTGAAATTGGCTTAGCACCAGGAATAATCAAATTTCAAATTTAATTTCCCTATCTGAGGGTAATCCTGATAATTCCTCAAGGAAACATCCAAATATTCTTTAATTATCGATACTTCTGAGGGTTGAAAAAATTATCTATCCAATTCCATAATGTATACCAAACATCCTTCACATCCTTTCTTATGTAGCTTTTGGGCTTTGAGCATAACTATGATAAGGATTTTTCTCCCTTAGCCAAAATAGACTAATTTATCTTCTCCAAGAATTGGGATTTCAATCCTCTTTTTATAGCAATCTATTTTTATTTTATGCTCAACCAACCAATCCATCCCAAGAATTACATCAAATTCCATCAGAGGTAGGATTTGTAGCAACACTATGAATTTCTTTCCTCCAATGCCCATCTCATCTGTAATAAACTTTTTTATAATGATATTATTTCCATCTGAGATTTTACTACTAATAGATCTTTCATGGAGTTTAATAAGATATTTATTTTTCTCGATACATTAGTAGATACAAAAGAATGTGAGGCTCCACAATCAAAGAGTACAGAAACAAGTAAATTGTATAACTTTAGTATACCTATAATGATGTCAGTGGATATAAAAGAATGTGAGGCTCCAAAATCAAAGAGTACAGAAATAGGTAATTTGTGTAACACTAGCATACCTATAATGATGTCAGTAGAGTGTAGAGCATCTTGCTGAGTGATCAAATAAGTAAGCGTCTGACATCCCCTTCTTGTCGCTCCACCTCTAACCTTAGAACCTGAAGTCGTCGTAGATCTGTGGCCTCTACCTCCACTTGCATCATCCCTATCTCCACTAGTTGAAAACAGTGGCAATTTTAAATTCTAAAAAGTTTGGGCAATCTCTAACAATATGTCTTGTTTCTTTGCATAGGTAGCATCTGATTGGTCTGATAGACTCTGATCTACATTCTATTTTATGCCATTTTTCAAATTTCCTGCATCTACTCATTCCATTTGAACTCAATCTAACTCTGGTAGTGCTTGATTCATATGGTCTGAACCTAGTATATCTTGAATAAGTAGAAGTTCTCCTCTTGAAAAACTAGGACTATCTCTTTTTCCTGTGAATCTAAATGGACACTCTAGAGAATCAAATCTTCTCTTCTCTTCTTCTTTACTAACAGCCAGCAAACTAAGTTCCAACTCAACCGTGTGGGCATGCTCCAATAACTCCACATAGTTTGTTGATCGGACTGCTACTAAAATTGCCTAAATTTCATCCCGTAGGCCTCGTCAAAACATGTAACATCGTTGTTCTTCGGGTGTTACTAAATGAGGCACATATTTAGTCAGGTGGGAGAACTTGATTTCATATATGGTAATTGACATATTACCTTGCCTAAGATTATTCAACTCCTCCTTTATTTTGGCTTTGATTGAATTCTTCTGTGAATTCTTCCCAGGAGATGTCTTTCATTAGTCGGCTTAAAATTGAAGCCAATGTCGAGAACTCCACCACAGTCTGACAACATCTTTTAGTACCAAAACTACCAAGGCCACCTTTGTGTAATCTGGGCAAGACAAAGATAATATTCATTTGCTCTAGCTAGTTTTTGACAATCATAGGATCCTCATCCCTAGCAAAAGAAGGGGGATGCATTTGTTGAAATTGGTCAAGTCGATAGATGCCTCTCCTCAATGGCTACCAGTGCTTCCAATCGATCGCAACAAAGAGACTAGGGTTTACTCTAATTCTTATTGCGTATCTCCTTGCTGCTCTTTTTCTTTACCCTTATCTATATTTTTAGATTTAGGTATTTCCTTGGTTTGGAGTATATTGCAATCCTATAAAACCACATAAGATATTTGACAACTAACGTCTTTGCAAAAAGTAACACTACAGATGCAATGCATATGCTATGCTAGTATCCTCACTCTTATTTCCCACTTATTCCTGAACCAAAGCTCTGATGCCAAATTGTCAAGCCCCACCTTAACAAGTACCATTAGATAAACAAAACTTTAGAGTTTTTTTGTTGTTACAACATTGAATGAGGACAAGGAGCAAAAACCCAAGGTAGGGACCTGACAATGAGGCAAACCCCAACTCCTGTTTGAACCCATTTTAAAAGCAAATCATGGAACTGAACGAAAATATTTACATATTGACCTAAAATCCAAAAAGTTTTCTCACACCAAAACCTCAGCTCTCTCATACATCTGGTGAAAAGGGCTCTCCTATATTATCAACTTTCTTAGCTCTCGGTGTAGTGGATACATGGGATGCATGACCTATGATGTAAGCACGAATGAGATTTTTACAGATCTCAATAGATAAATCAACAATAATTGACCATGTAAATAAAAATATGTACTATGAATAATGAAGATGAATCAGATGCATAAAACTAAAACCATATAAGATGTCATACATAAAGCTAGATGAAAAAAAAAAAGAAATATCAGTTCCTTATTATTTTTTATTATAGTTGTGTTATTACAAGGCCTGATTCCCTTGGATGCACTATCCTCTATGGATCCAATCATCACCAAGAAATGACCTCCAGCTAGTATCCAACCTAGCACATAACACGAGGTAGATATCTAATCCGAAGATCGATACCCTGTGATCCCACACACTGGACCTAGTGCCACCAAACAGGTATGGTACTTATACCTTGCGATCCAACACATTGGGCCTGATGTAAATTATCATGGAGTCATAGCACATAACACTAGGCAGATATCTGATCGCACGTGCTTCGACCTAGTGGTGAGGATAATGTTCTATGGAATCCCTTTATATTACTATCATTTTTTCAAACATTAATCCAGATAATTGAGCCATATCAAAAGACCAATTTCTTCACTATTGTTTCTTTCTTTACCATACTTCATTGTTTTATTTTTTTATGAAATTGAAATAAACAACAACAACCAAAACACCATGTGATATAGTAAGAAAACAAGGTAAAAAATATATTAATATGCTACATCACAGGGTGAGGAATTTATTTACCTTTTCTTGATGTCCTTATGAAAAAATCCTCGTCGACCGTCACCTTCGTGTGTCAGAACTCCCGAAATCCTCGCCGACCGTCACTGTCACCTTACGGACCTTACGAAAATCTTCTAAGAGCACCACGACAGCTGTAAAAAATCTCGCACTTATGGAACTCTTGCTACAGTCATGTTTTTGCAAAACCTCGCACTCCGACAATCTCTCCGTACTCATGTATTTGTAGAAGTGCTTTCCAAATGCTTTCCCCACAGTTGAGTTAGTTTTCACAGAAGTGCTTTTCAAAACACACCTTAGTCAATTTTTGTGCCCGCGACTAATATTTCTCGAACTCTTGTGAACTGAATGCCAGAAGGATTAAGAACCGATTATTTGCAAAACACCCACTCCAAATTCATTCTTTGCGCATAGATGATCCGCGCAAAGAGAGTCCTGTGCAAAAATTCTTAAAATTGTACATTTACCCAACGTAGCCAACATCTTTAAAATTAAAAAAAATACCTTCTGCCAAAATAAACTTCAGCTATGTTGACATTTACAAAATTACAAATCGACCTTAAATGTTACGAATTTATCTTAGATCTTTAAAAATTAATAATTTCTTTCTTAGAGCTCTAAAAATTACAAACTAAAAAACTTTGGAATCATCTCAAAGGGCACTTCCAAGAAGGATAAAATAAGGAAAAACTAAGGCTAATGAAAAATAAGAAGAGGAAGAAGAAGAATGTTACACCCTTGTGTTTTATGAGTCAAGGATAAATGTGTATATTTTATTTGGGCTTGATTTTAAGTAAAATTGTTAATAATTAATTAAATCAAGCCATGTATCTTAGATGTCTAAAATAATGGTTTCTAAGGGCCTTGAGGTCATGGCATACTTCAAGAAAATTTGAGACATGCACAAGATTTTTTATAATTGAATTTCTTTTTATTTCTCTTGATTTTGATATGTCCAAACTTTGAGATTATGAGGCACAATAGTGTATTAACATTTAAAAATATTATAAAGTTATTTAATACTGAATTTTGATTTTTGGGCCAAGCATATTTGACAAAATGTATAGACATTGGTATTTGATTTTTTAATATTATTTTGGAATTGTTTTTCATAAATTTCTTTTTATAGCTATTTAAATAATTATAATACTATAAGAATATAAAATTATTTTTATACACTTATATTCAAATTTTTGGCACAAAAATTCGTCAAAAATACCCTAAAACAGCTGAAGTCTCGGGAAAATGCACTGTAGCAATGGGCGGGTCGACCCGGCGCGAAAACAGCACGTCCAGGTCTTTTAGAAATTAAAAATTTAATTTAAAAATAAAAATTTGGTTGACACGAAAAGGGCGAGCAAAGCCCGCCGAGAGGGGCTCTGCTAGCGCTGGTCAACGATCAAATCAACAGTGCCTGGCTAAGCTAAACCAGCCCAAAGCTCGCCGAGAGGAGCTCGACTAGGTCAAACTGCAGCGCGGTCAACGGTCAATGAACAATGCTTAGCTAAGTCAACCCGAACCAGGTGATGAAGTCCTGGTCAAGGAAGGAGGGAGCCAACCCCAAAGAGGCTCGCAATATAAATAGGGCGGATTTCTTATATAGCGCTCCAACTCTTTCGCATACACATATGGGACTAAAAATCCAAATTTCAGCCTTTGCGGGATCCAATGGCTCAAATCAAGCCGCCCGGATCCAACGCACAGGATTCATCTCGTAAGGTAAAATCTGTGTCGTTCGTCTTTGCGCCCGGATCCTACACACGGGATTAAATCGTGTAAACGGTAATCGCGAGATTTAATCCGTACCGTTCGATTACGCGCCCGGATCCAACGCTCTGGATTAAGCTCGAACGGTAAAATGCGTAAATCAATCTGCACCGTTCGTTTTTGGGCTTGGATCAAACGGTGGCTGCTTTCCGTCCGTTGCCCAAATGGCTAATTAATTATTGGAGCCGTTGGGGGTGTTTTTAGAGCTCAAATTTGAGCTCTATAAATAGGGAAAATTGATGTATTTTTCAATTTAACCTTTGCTAAATTTTCCAAAGATTTTAGATCTCAAAATTCAAGTACTCAAGTAAAAACAGTGCATCCAAGCTCAAAAAGCAAAGCGGCAAGAAGGCTATTGGAATTAGAGGTTTTTCAATTATTTCTCAATTTCTATCCCTCTAATTTGTTGATTGTGTTTGCCTTCTCTTTTCTCCGATTTCTTCTAAGTTCTTTTTGCCAATCGTTGTATTTTTGGTTTTGGGGCAAGGGCATCTCGGCAGTAGTGCTAAAGCCCCGGGTTTGAGTTGAGCCCAGTAAAAACTCAAGTAGGTTTGGGATTAGTCGTAGTAAAAATCCCAAGTAGGTTTGAGGTGAACCGTAAGAAAAACCTCACCTGTAATCGGTGCATTTAGTGGACTTTTCCCAACACCGGTTGGGGGTGGACGTAGACTCGGTTTTGAGTCGAACCACTTAAAAATTTGTGTGTTCAACTCTCTTTACTCTTGCTTAAAGGTTTTTAAGTTTAATTTCGAAGTTCATAAAATTTTAAATACACAATTCACCCCCCATCTTGTGGGATTTCCTTAGCACGAAACACTTCAAAGAAGAATAAGAACAAAAATGAGAAGAAGAAGAAGAAGAAAGAGAAGAAAAAGAAGGTGAAGGAGAAGAAGAAAGAGAATAATAATAATAAGAAGAAGACAAAGAAGAAGAAGAAGAAGAAAGAGAAAAAGTGAGAAAAAGGGGAAGAAGAAGTAGAGAAAGAAGATGAAGAAGAGGTAGAACAAGAAGAAGAAGAGTAGAATAAGAAGAAGAAGAAGAAGAAGAAAAGGATCAAGAAGAAGACGAAGAAGAAAAAGAAGGAGGAGGAGGTGGAGGAGATGAAGAAGAAGAACAAGCAGAGGAAGAAGAAGAAGAAGATGATGAAGAAGAAGAAGAAGAAGAAAAATAAGAAGAAGAAGTAGTAGAAGAAGAAGATGATGAGGAAGAAGAAAAAGAAGAATAAGAAGAAGAAGAAGAAGAAGAAGAGGAAGAAGAGGAAAATGAAGATGAAGAAGAAGAATAAGAAGAAGTAGAATGAGAAGAAGAAGAAGAAGAAGAATAATAATAAGAAAAAGAAGATGAAGGAGAAGAAGAAGAAGAAGGGGATGAAGAAGAAGAAGGAGAAGAAAAAGAAGAAAGCATAGAAGAAGAAGAAGAAGAAGATGAAGTAGGAGAAGAACTAGAAGAAGAAGGAGAAGAAGAAGAAGAAGAAGAAGAAGAGGAAGAAGATGAAAAAGAGGAAGAAGGAGAAGAAGAAGAAGAAGAAGGAGGAGGAGGAGATGAAACAAGAAGACAAAAAAGTGGTATAAGAAGAAGAAGAAAAAGAAGAGGAAGAAGATGAAAAAGTGGAAGAAGGAGAAGAAGAAGAAGAAGAAGAAGGAGGAGGAGGAGGAGGAGGAGACGAAAAAAGAAGACAAAAAAGTGGTATAAGAAGAAGAAGAAAAAGAAGAAGAAAAGTAGAAGTAAAAGAAGGAGATGAAGAAGTAGGAGTAGAAGAAGAGGGAGAAGAAGAAGAAGAAGAAGAAAAAGAAAAGGAAGAAGAGGAAGAAGAAGAAGAAGAATAAGAGGGGGAAGAAGAAGAGGAAGAAGAAGTAGAAGTCGAAAAAAGAAGAAAGAAATGTGGTATAAGAAGAAGAAAAAGAAGATGAAAAGTAGAAGTAAAAGAAGGAGATGAAGAAGTAGGAGAAGAAGAAGAAGAAGATGATGATGAAGAAGAAGGGGAAGAAGGAGAAGAAGAAGAGGTATAAAAGGAAGAAGAAGAAGAAGAAAAAGAATAAGAGGAATAAGATGAAGAAAAGATGTATAAGAACAAGAAGACAAAGAAGAAGAAAAAGAAGAAGTAGAAAGAGAAGAAGAAGAAGAAAAAATGATCATGATGAATAAGTGGAAGAAGAAGAAGAAGAAGAAGAAGAAGAAGAAAAAGTGGAAGCAAAAGAAGAAGATGTTTTAGAGGAAGTAATACAAGAAGATGAAAAAGAAGAGGAAGAAGAAGGAGAATATGGATAAGAAGACGAAGAAGAAGAACAAGAGAAAGATGAACAAGAAGATGAAGATGAAGAAGAGAAAGAAGAAGAAGAAGAAGAAGAAGAAGAAGAGGAAGAAAAAGTAAAAGAAGAAGACGAAGAAGATGGAGAAGAAGTGGATGAAGAAGAAGAATAAGAGCAAGAAGAAGTGGAAGAAGAGAAAGAAGAAGAAGAAGACGAAGTAGATGAAGAAGAAGAAGAAAAAGAAGAAAAAGACGAAGAAGAAGAAGAAGAAGAAGAAGAAGTGAAAGAAGGAGAAGGAAGAAGAAGAAGAAGAAAAGGTTCATTAAGAAGAAGAAGCAAAAGAAGATGAAAAATAGGAAGAAGAAGAAGAAGAAGAAAAAGGCAAAAAAAAGGAAAAGAATAAGATGAAGAAAAGGAAGAAGAAGAAGAAGAAGAAGAAGAGGTAGAAGAAGAATAGAAGACGAAGAAGAAAATGATGATGGTGATGATTTTGAAGAACAAGTAGTAGAGGATGAAGAAGAAGAAGACAAAGAAGAGGAATAAGAAAAAGAAGAACAACAAAACGATGAAGAAGAAGAAGAATATAATGACGAAGAGGAGGAAAAGAAGAAGAAGAAGAAGAAGAAGACGAAGAAGAAGAAGATGAACAAGTAGAAGAAGAAAAAGAAGAAGAAGAAGAAGAAGGAGAAGGAGAAGAAGAAGAAGAAGAAGAAGAAGAAAAAGAAGAAGAAGATGAAGATCAAGAAGGAGAATAAGAACATGAACATGTGTAAGAATAAGAATAAGAAGAAGAAGAAGTACAAGATGAAGAAGGTGGAGGAGGTGAAGATGAGGAAAAAGATGTAGAAGTAGATGAAGTAAAGGAAGAAGAAGAAGAAGAAGAAGAAGAAGAAGAAGAAGAAGCAGAAGGAGAAGAAGAGGAAGAAGAAGAAGAAGAAGAAGAAGAAAAATAAAAAGAAGAAGAAGAAGATAATGATGAAGAAGAAAATGAATAAGAAGAAGAAGAAGAAGAAGTGAGAGAAGAAGAGCAAGAATAAAAAGATAAAAATAAAGAAGAAGAAGAAGAAGATGAAGAAGAAGGCGGAGATGGAAAAGAAGAAGAAGAAGAAGAGGTTGAAGAAGAAGAAGAAAGTAGAAGAAGAATAAGAAGAAGTAGATGATGAAGAAGAAAACGAATAAGACGAAGAATAGGAAGAAGAAGAAGAAGAAGATGAAGAAGATTAAGAAGAAGAAGAAGGAGAAGAAGACAAAGAAAAAGTAGAAGAAGAAGGGGGAGGAGGAGAAGAAGAAGAAGAGGACAAAGAAGAACAGTAAGAGGAAGAAGATGATGAAGAAGAAGATGAATAAGAAGAAGAAGGTGACAAAGATGAAAAAGAAGAAGATAAAGAAAAAGAAGAAGAAGAACAAGTTCAAGAAGAAGAGGATGAAGAATAAGAAGACAAAGAAGGAGGAAAAGAAGAAGAAGTAGATGAAGATGAGCAAGAAGAAGAAGAAAAAGAATAAAAAATGATGACGAAGAAGAAGAAGAAGAAAAAGGAGAAGACAAAGAAGAAGAAGAAGGAGAAGAAGAAGAAGAAGAAGAGAAGATGGAGAAGAATTAGAAGTAGAAGAAGAGAGAGAAGAAGAAGAAAGAAAAGAGGAAGAATAGGAAGAAGAAGACGACGAAGTAGAATAAGAATAACAAGAAGAAGGAGCAAAAGAAGAATAAGAAACACACAAAGTAGAAGAATACGAAAAAGAAGAAGAAGAAGAAATGAAAGAAGTTGATGATGATGAAGAAGAAGAAAAAGGAGGAGAAGTAGAAGAACAAGAAGAAAGAGGAGGAGGAGGAGAAGTTGAATTAGGAGAAGATGAAGAAGAAGTGCAAGAAGGAGAAGATCAAGATGAAGAAGATAGAGAAGAAGAAGAAGAAGAAGAAGGAGAAGAAGATGAAGATGATGATGAAGAAGAAGAATTCATGGAAGAAAAAGAAAAAGGAGACGAAGAAGGAGTCAAAGAAAAGGAAGAAGAAGAAGAAGAAGAAGAGGAAGGAGGAGAAGAAGTAGATGAAGAAGAAGAAGAAGATGTAGTTGAAGAAGAAGAAGGAGAAGAAGAAGACTAGGATAATGAAGAAGAAGAACAAGATGACGAAGAAAACGAAGAAGAAGACGAAAAATAAGAAGAGGAATGTAAAGAATAAGAAAATCAAGAAGAAGAAGAAGAGGATGAAGATGATGTAGAAGGAGAACAACAAGAAGAAGGAGAAGATGAAGACAAAGATGAAGAAGAAGAAGCAAGAGAAATAGAAGAAGAGGAAGAAGAAATAGAAAAAGAACGAGAAAAAGGAGAAGAAGAAGAAGAAGTCGAACAAGGGGAAGAACAAGAAAAAGTGGAAGAAGAAGAGGAAGAAGAAGAAGAAAAAGAAGAAGAAGTCGAAGAAAAGAAGAACACTTCGTTCAAGATGAAGAAAATCTAGAAGGTGTGGGAGAAAAGAAAGAAAGAGAAGAAGAAGAAGAAGAAGAAGAAGAAGAAAGTGAAGAAGAAGAAGAAGAGAAAGAAGAAGAAGAAGAAGAAGAAGGCGAAGAAGAAGAATAAGATGAAGAAGGAGAAGTAAAAGTAGTAGAAGAAGAAGAAGAAGAAGAAGAAGGAGAAGAAGATGAAGAAGAAGAAGATGAAGAAGAAGAAGTTGATGAAGAAGATGAAGAAAAAGAAGAAGAAAAAGAAGAAGAAGAAGGAGAAGAAGAGGAAGAGAAAGAAGGAGACAAAGAAGATGAAGAAGGAGAATAAGAAGAAAAAGAAAGAGAAGAAGTGTAAGAAGAAGAAGAGAAGTAGAAGAAGAAGAAAAAGAAAAGAAGAAGAAGAAGAAGAACATGAAGGAGAGAAAGTAGTAGAAGTCGAAGAATCAGAAGAAGGAGAAGGAGAAGATGGAGAAGGAGAAGTAGAAGAAGAAGAAAAAAAGAAGAAGGCAAAGAAGAAGGCAAAGAAGAAGAAGAAGATAATGAAGAAGACATAGAAGAGGAAGACAAAGAAGACGAAGAAGAAGAATAAGATGAAGAAGAAGAAAAAGAGAGAGATAAAGAAGAAGAATACAAAGAAGAAGAAGAAGAAGAAGGACAAGAAGAAGAAGAATACGAAGAATAAGAGGAGGATGAAGAAGAAGAAATAGAAGTAAAAGATGATGATGATGAAGAGAAATAATAATAATAACAATAATAATAATAATAAATAATTAATAATAATAATAATAATAAGAATAACAATTAAAAGAAGACAAAGAAGAAGGAGAAAAAGATGAAGAAGAATAAGAAGAAGAAAAAGATCAAGAAAAGAAGAAGAAGAAGAAGATGAAGAAGAAGAAGAGAAAGAAGAAGAAGAAGAAGAAGTCAAAGAAGTAGAAGAATAAGAAAAAGAAGAAGAAGAAGGAGAAAAAGAGGAAGGAAAAGAAGGAGAAGAAAAAGAAGTAGAAGAAGAAGAAGAAGAAGAAGAAGCAGAAAAGAAGAAGAAGACGAAGAAGAAAAAGGAGAAGAGGAAGAAGAAGTTGAAGAAAAGGAAGAAGAAGAAGAAAAAGAAGAGGAATGAGATGAAGGAGACGAAGAAGAAGAAGAAGAAGAAGAAGAAAAAGAAGAAGAAGACAATGAAGAAAAATGAAGAAGTCGAAGAAGAAGAAGAAGAAGAAGAAGAAGTAAACGATGAACGAAGAAGAAGAAATAGTAGATGACGAAGAAGAAGAAGTAGTTGAAGAAGAAGAAGAATAAGAAGAAGAAGAAGAAGAGAAGAAGAAATAGAACAAGAAGAACAAGAAGAAGGAGAAGAAGAACAAGAGGAAGAAGAAGTAGAAGACGAAGAAGAAGGAGACCAAGTAGTGGAAGAAAAAGAAGAGAAAGAAGAAGATTATGATGAGGAAGAAGTAGAAGAAGAAGAAGACGAAGAAGATGAAGTAGAAGTAGAAGATGATGAAGAAGAAAAAAAAGAAGAAGAAAAGAAAATGACAAAGAAGAAGAAGAAGAAGAGGAAGAAGACGAAGAGGAAGAGGATGAAGAAGAAGAAAGAAAATAAGAAGAAGAAGAAGATGATGATGATGATGATGTGAACAAGAAGAAGAAGAAGAAGAATGAAAATAGGAAGAAGAAGAAGAAGGAGAAGAATGAAAATAGGAAGAAGAAGAAGAAGAAAAAGAATTAGAAGAAAAGAAGAAGAAGAAGAATTAGAATAATAATAATAATAATAATAATAATAATAATAATAATAATAATAATAATAATAATAAT
>JAIUJO010000767.1:2500-5000 GCA_023846275.1 Vanilla planifolia
GAAGAAGAGGAAGACGAGGAAGAAGAAGAAGAAGAAGTTAAAGAGGAGGAAGAAGTTGAAGAAGAATGAGAAGAGGAGGAAGAAATAGAGGATGATGAAGTAGAAGAAAAAGTGGAAGAAGTGGAAGAAGAAGAAGAAGTTAAAGAGGAGGAAGAAGATGACGTAGAAGTAATCGAAGAAGAAAGAAAGATGAAGAAGAACAAGAAGAAGAAGAGGAAAAAGAATAGAAGAAGTAGAAGAAAAAGGAGTAGAAAAAGAAGAAGTAGAAAAAGGAGGAGCTGGAGGAGTATAAGAAGAAGAAGAAGACGAAGAAGATGTAGAAGATGAAGAAGAAGTAGAATATAAAAAAGAAGAAGAAGATGAAGGATTAGAAGGGGAAAAAGAAGAAGAAGAAGAGGGAGATGATGTGGGAGAAGAAGAAGAACAAGGAAAAGAAGGTGAAGGAGAAGAAGAAGTATTAGTAGTAGAAGAAGAAGATGTAGAAGAAGAAGAAGAAGAAGAGGAGGAGGAAGAATAAGAATAAGAATAAGAAGAAGAAGAAGAAGAAAAAGAAGAAGAAAAAGAAGAAGAAGAAAAAGAGGAAGAAGAAGAAGAAGAAGAAGAAGGATAAGGAAAAGGATAAGGAGAAGAAGAAGGCAAAGAAGAAGAAGAAGAAAAAGAAATAGAAGAAGTAGAAGGAGGAGGAGGAGGAGGAGGAGGAGGAAGAGTAGAAGAAGAAGAAAAAGAAGAAGAAGAAGAAGTAGAAGTTGAAGAAGAAGAAGAAATGGAGAAGAAAACGAGGAAAAAGAAGAAGAAGAACGAGGAGAAGAAGAAGAAAAAGAAGAGGCAGAAGGAGCAGATAAAGATGAAGTAGTTGAAGAAGAAGAAGAAGAAGTTCATGATGATGATGATGAAGAAGAAGAAGATGGTGATGATTATGATGATGATGATGAAGAAGATCAAGAAGAACAAGAAGGAGGAGAAGGAAGAGTAAAAGAAGAAGAAGAAGAAGAAGGAGATGTAAAAGATGAAGAAGAAGTATAAGATCAAGAAGAAGAAGATGATGAAGGATAGGAAGGGGAAAAAGAAGAAGAAGATAGAGAAGAAGAAGGAGAACAAGGAGAAGGAGAAGAAAAAGAACTGGTAGTACAAGAAAAAGGTGTAGAAGAAGAAGAAGATGAGGAAGAAGAAGATGAAGAAGAAGAAGAAGAAGTCAAAGAGGAATAAGGAGAAGAAGAAGAAAATGAAGAAGAAAAAGTGGAAAAAGAAGAAGAAAAAGTAGAAGAACTAATAGAAGAAGAGGAAGAAGAAGAAGAAAAAGATGAAGATGAAGTTGAAGAAGGATGAGGAGGAGGAGGTGGAGGAGGAGGAGGAGGAGAAGAAGAAGAAGAAGAAGAAGAAGAAGAAGTAGAAGAAGGAGAAGAAGAAGAAGAAAAAGATGAAAAGAAGAAGGAGAAGAAGAAAAAGAGGATGAAGAAGATGAAGAAGAACAAGAAGGAGAAGGTGAAGGAGAAGAAGAAGAAGTAGAAGAAGAAGAAGAAGAAGAAAAAGAAGAAGATGGAAGAAGAAGATGATAAAGAAGATGGAGAAGAAGAAGCAGAACAAGAAAAAGAAGAAGAAGAAGAACAAGAGGAAGAAGAAGAAGAACAAATAAATGAAGAAATAGAAGAAAGAAGAAGAAGAAGAAGAAGAAGAAGAAGAAGAACTAGAAGAAGAAGATGATGAAGAAGTAGTAGTAGAAGAAGATGAAGAAGACGAAAAAGAAGAAGAATAAGAAGACAAGGAAGAAGAAGAAGAAGAAGTTAAAGAGGAAGAAGAAGAAAAAGAAGAAGAAGAAGTAGTAGTAGAAGAAGAAGAAGTAGAAAGATGAAGAAGTAGAAGAAGAAGATGAAGAAGAATAAGATGAAGAAGAAGAAGAACAAATAGAAGAAGTAATAGTGGAAGAAGATGAAGAAGTAGAAGATGGAGAAGAAAAAGAAGAAGATGAAGTAGAGGAAGATGAAGAAGAAGAAGAAGATGATGATGATGATTACAAAGAAGATGATGAAGAACAAGAAGAAGGTGAAGATGCACAGAAAGATGAAGAAGAAGAAGATGGAGGAGAAGAAGAAAAAGAAGAAAAAGAAGAGGGAGAAGATGAAGTTGAAGAAGAAGGAGAAGAAGAAGAAGAAAAGGAAGAAGAAGAAGAAGAAGAAGAAGAAGTAGAAGTAAGAAGAAGAAGAAGGAGAAGTAGAAGAAGAAGACGATGAAGGAGAAGAAGCAGAAAAAGAACATAATGAAGAAAAAGAAGAAGAACAAGTAGAAGAAGCTAAAGAAGGAAAAGAAGATGAAGAAGAACAAGATGGAGAAGGAGAAGAAGATGAAGAATAGGAAGAAGAAGGCAAAGAAGAAGAAGAAGAAGAAGAAAAAGATGATGGAGAAGAAGAAGTAGAAGAAAAAGGAGGAGAAGAAGAAGAAGAAGAAGAAGAAGGAGTAGAAGAAAGAAGAAGAAGAAGAAGAAGGAGGAGGAGAAGTAGAGAAA
>JAIUJO010000767.1:37500-40000 GCA_023846275.1 Vanilla planifolia
ATGATGATGATGATGAAGAAGAAGAAGAGAGAAGAAGAAGAAGAAGGAGAAGTAAGAGGACAATAAGGAGAAGAAGACGAAGAAGAAGGAAGAAGAAGTAGAAGAAGAACAAGAATAAGAAGAAGAAGAGGAAGAAGATAACGATAATGATGATGAAGAACAAGAAGATGAAGAAGAAGGAGATGAGAATAAGAAGAAGAAGATGAGAAAAAAGAGAAGAAGAAGAAGAAGATCAAGAAGAAGAAGAAGAAACAGAAGGAAAAGAAGAAGATGAAGAAGAAGAGGTGGAAGGCGGAGAAGAAGAAGAAGAAGAAGAAGAAGAAAGAAGAAGAATAAGAAGAAGAAGATGGATGATGAAGAGGAAGACGAAGAAGAAGACGAAGAAGAAGAAGAAGAAGAAGAAGAAGATGGAGAAGAAGAAGAAGATGATAAAAAAAAGGAAAAGATGATGAAGAAGAAGAAGAAGAGGAAGAAGAAGTGAAAACGAAGTAGTAGAGAAAGGAAGGCGAATAAGAAGAAGGCGAAGAAGAAGTAGAAGAGGATGTAGAAGAAGAAGTAGAAGAAGAACAAGTAGGGAGAAAAAACAAGAAGAAGAAGAAGAAGAAGAAGAAGAAGAAGTTGAGGAGGAGGAGGAAGAAGAAGAAGAAGAAGAGGAAGAAGTAGAAGAAGAAGAGGATGAAGAAGAAGAGATAGAAGAAGAAGAAGAAGAAGAAGAACTGGAAAAAGAAGAAGAGGAAAAAGAAGAAGTAAGAAGAAGGAGAAGTAGTACTAGTAAAAGGAGAAAAATAATAAGAATTAGAAGAAGAAGAAGAAGAAGAAGAAGATGATGATGAAGAGGGAAGAAGAGGAAGATGATGATGAAGAGAAGAAGAAGAAGAAAAGAAGAAGAAGAGGAAGAAGAAGAAGGATAAGAAGAAGGAGAATAAGGAGAAGAAGAAGACGAAGAAGAGGAAGAAGAGGTAGAAGAAGGAGAAGAAGAAGAAGAAGAAGAGGAAGAAGATAACGATGATGATGATGAAGAAGAAGAAGATGAAGAAGAAGGAGAAGAAGATTAAGAAGAAGAGGAAGAAGAAGAAGAAGATGAAGTAGATGAAGAAGAAGTAGTAGAATAAGTATAAGAACAAGAATAATAATAATTAATTATTATTATTAATATTATTATTAATATTGATAATAATAAAATTAAAAATAATAATAATAAGGGAGAAGAGAAGAGGAAGAAGAAGAAGGAGAAGAGGACGAGGAAGAAGAAGTGGAGGACAAGGAAGAAGAAGAAGAAGAAGAAAAACAAGAAGAAGAAGAAGAAGAGGAAGAAGAAGATAAGAAAAAGAAGAAGAAGAAGAAGAGGACAAGGAAGAAGAAGAAGAAGAAGTGGAAAGAAGAAGAAGAAGAGGCAGAAGAAGAAAAGAAGAAGTAAAAGAAGCAGAAACAAGAAACAATAGAAGTTGAACAAAAAGAAGAAGGGGAAGAGGAAGAATAAGAGGAAGAGGAAGAGCAGAAGAAGAAAAAGAAAAAGAAGGAGAAGCAAAAGAAGAAGATGAAGAAAAAGAGGAGGAAGGGGAGGAAGAAGAAGAAGAAGAAGAATTAGTTGAAGAAGGAGTTGTAGAAATAGAAGAAGAGGAAGCAGAGTTAGAAGTGGAAGAAAGAAGAGGAATTTGAGAAGGCAAATTAAAAGAACAACAAGAAGAGGTAAAAGACGATGAAGAACAAGAAGAAAAAGAAGTGGAAGGAGAAGAAGAGGAAGAAGAAGAAATAGAAGACATAGATGAAGAAGAAGAAGAAAAGGAAGAGGAAGTGAAGAAGAAGAAGAAGAAGATGATGATGATGATGAGGAAAAAGAAGAAGATGAGTGAGAAAAAGATAAGCAAGAAGGAGAAGAAGAAGAAGAATAAGAAAATGAATAAGAAGAACAAGAAGAAGGGGAAGAAGTAGTAGAGAGAAAAGAAAGAAGAAGAAGAAGAAGAGTAAGAAGTGGAACAAGAAGTAGAAGAAGAAGAAGGGGAAGAAGAAGAGGAATGTGAAAAAGACGAAGAAGAAGAAGATGATGATCATAAAGAAGAAGAAGAAGAAAAAGAAGAAGAAGAAGAAACGATGAAGAAGAAGAAGAAGATAATGATAAAGAAGAAGGAAAGGAAGAAGAAGAAAAAGAAGAAGAAGGAGAAGAAGAAGAAGAAAAAGAACAATAGAAAGATGATGATGATGACGATGATGAAGAAGAAGAAGAAGAAGAAGAAGAAGAAGAAGATGAGGAAAGAAGATGAAGTGAGGAAGAACATTAAGAAAAACAGGGGAAGGAAGAAGAAGAGGAAGAAGATGAGGAAGAAGAAGAGGAGGAAGAAGAAGAAAAAGAAGGAAGAAGAAGAAGAAGAAGAAGAAGGTGGGGAAGAAGAAGAAGTTGATGAAGGAGAAAAAGGAAAAGATGAAGATGAAGAAGAAGAAGAAGAAGAAGTGGGAAAAAAAGAATAAGAAAAAGAAGAAGATGAAGAAAAAGAAGAGGAAG
>JAIUJO010000767.1:45000-47500 GCA_023846275.1 Vanilla planifolia
AGGAGAGGACAAGGAAGTAGTAGTAGAAGAAGACGAAGAGGAAAAAAGAAGAAGAGGAAGAAGAAGAAAAGAACAAGTAAAAAAAGCAGAAGAAGAAACTGTAGAAGTTGAAGAAGAAGAAGAAGAAGAGAAAGTGGAAGAAGAAGAAGAGGAAAAGCAAGAAGAAGAAGAAGAAAAAGAAGAAAAAGCAAAAGCAAAACAAGAAGATGAAGAAGAAGTGGAGGAAGGGGAGGAAGAAGAAGAAGAAGAAGAAGAAGAAGTAGAAGAAGGAGATGTAGAAATAGAAGAAGAGGAAGGAGAAATAGAGTAGGAAGAAGAAGAGGAAGATGAAGAAGAAGGCAAAGAAAAAGAATAACAAGAAGAGGTAAAAGAGGATGAAGAAGAGAGGAAAAAGAAGTGGAAGGAGAAGAAGAGGAAGAAGAAGAAATAGAAGATGTAGAAGAAGAAGAAGAAGAAGATAAGGAAGAGGAGGAAGAAGAAGAAGTAGATGAAGACGATGATGAAAGAAAGAAGACGAGCGAGAAAACGATGAGTAAGAAGAAGAAGAAGAAGAAGAAAAATAAGAAAAAGAAGAAGAAGAAGGAGAAAGAGAAGGAGAAGAAGAAGAAGAAGAAGAAAAGGAAGAAGAAGAAAAAGAAGAGGAAGAAGAAGAAGAAGAAGAAGAAGGGAAAGAAGAAGAAGAAGAAGAAAAAGATGAAGAAGAAGAAGATGATGATGATAAAGAAGGAGAAAAGAAGAAGAAGAAGAAGAAGAAGATAATGATAAAGAAACATAAGGAAAGGAAGAAGAAGAAAAAGAAGAATAGAAAGATGAAGATGATGACGATTATGATGCAGAAGAAGAAGAAAAAGAAGAAGAAGAAGATGAAGAAGAAGAAGAACAAGATGAAGAAGATGAAGAGAAGCAAGAAGATTAAGGCAAGAGGGGAAGGAAGAAGAAGAGGAAGAAGAAGAAGAGGAACACGAAGAAGAAGAAGAAGAAGTAGAAGAAGATGGAGAACAAGTAGATGATGATGAAGAAGAAAAAGGCATAGATGAAGACGAAGAAGAAGAAGAAGAAGAAGAACAAGAAGAAGAAGTGGAAAAAGGAGTAGTAGAAAAAGAAGGCAAAGAAGAAGAAGACGTAGAAGAAGAAGACGTAGAAGAAGAAGAAAAAGAAGAATAAAAAGAAAAATAATATGAATAAGAATAAGTAATAGAAGAAGAAGAGGAAGTAGGAGAAGAAGTGGAAGAGAAAGAGGAAGAAGAAGAAGAAGAAGAAGAAAAAGAAAAAGAAGAATAGGAAGACGAAGATGATGATGATGATGATGATGAAGAGGAAGAAGTTTAAAAAGAAGGAGAAGAAGAAGAAGAAAAAGATAATGATCAACAAAATGATGAAGAAGAATAAGAAGAAGAAGAAGACGAAGAAGAAGAAGATGAAGAAGAAGAAGAAGAAGATGAAGAGGAAGAAGAAGAAGAAGAAGAAGGAGAAGAAGAAGAAGAAGAAGAAGAGGAAGAAGATGATGATGATTATTAAGCTAGAGAAGAAGATGAAGAAGAAGAAGAAGTAAAAGAAGGAGAAGAAGGTGAAATCGAAGAAGAAGAAGAACAAAAACAAGTAGAAGAACAAGAAGAAGAAAGAAAAGTAGGTTAAGATGATGATGATGAAGAAGAAGATGAGAAAGAACAAGAAGAAGAAGAAGAAGATGAAGATGATGATGAAGAAGAAGAAGATGATGATGATGATGACGATGGAGAGGAAAAAGAAGTTGTTTATGTTGAGGAACAAGAAGAGCAAGAGGAAGAAGAAGAAGAAGAAGAAGAATATGTAAAGGAAGGAGACGAAGAAGAAGAAGAAGAAGACGAAGAAGAAGAAAAAGAGAAGAAGAAGAAGAAGAAGAAGAAGAAGAAGAAGAAATGGAGGAGAAGGAAGAAAAAGAGGAAGAAGAAGAAGAAGTCAAAGAAGAATAAGAAGTAGAAGAGGAAGAAGAAGAGGAAAAAGTAAAGGAAGAAGAGGAAGGGGAAGAAGGAGAAGAAGAAGAGGAAGAAGAAGAAGAAAAAAAGCTCCAAGAAGAAGAAGAAGAAGGAGAAGAAGAAGGCAAAGAAGTAGAAGAGGAAAAAGAAGAAGAAGAAGAAGAAAAAGAAGTAGTAGAAGAAGAAGTTGATGATGATGAAGAGAAAGAAGAAGAAGAAGGGGAAGGTGAAGAAGAAGTGGAAGAAGAAAAAGAAGAGGAGCAAGAAGAAGAAGAAGAAGAAGATGAGGAAGAAGAAGAAGATGAGGAAGAAGAAGAAGAAAAAAAAGAGGAGAAGAAGAAGAAAAAAAAGAATAACAATGATAATAATAATAATAGTAATAAGAACAATAATAAAATGATTATGATTATGATTATGATGATGAAGAAGAAGAAGAAGGAGAAGGAGAAGAACAAGAAGAAGAGCAAGAGAAGAAGAAGACAAGGATAAAGAAATGGAAGAAGTTGAAGAGGGAGAAGAAGAAGAAGAAGAAGAAGAATAAGAAG
>JAIUJO010000767.1:50000-55000 GCA_023846275.1 Vanilla planifolia
ATGATGTTGATGATGAAGAAAAAGAAGAAGTTGATGGTGATGAGAAAGAAGAAGAGGAAACAAAGAAGAGAAAGAAGATGAAGAAAAAGAAGCAGAGGAAGAAGAAGAAGAAAAAGAAGAAGGAAAAGAAGAAGTAGAAGTTTTAGAAGAAGAAGAAAAGATGAAGAAGAAAAGAAGAGGAAGAAGAACAACAACAAGAAGATGAAGAAGAAGAAGAAGAAGAAGATGATGATGATGTTGATAAAGTGGAAGAAGAAGAAGAGGAAGAAGAAGAAGAAGAAGTAGAAGAAAAAGAAGAAGCGGAAGTAAACGAAGAAGTAGACGAAGATTAAGAAGAAGAAGAAGAAAAAGAAGTGGAAGAGGAAGAAGAAGAAGAAGAAGAAGAAGAAGGAGAAGAAGACTAAGATGAGTAAGAAGAAGAAGAAGAAGAAGATGAAGATGAAGCAGAGGATGGAGTAGAAGAAGTAGAAGAAGTAGAAGAAGAACTTGAAGAAGAATATGAAGACGAAAAAGAAGAAGAATATGAGAGAAGAAGAAGAAGAATAAAAGCAAGAAGAAGAACAAGAGCAAGAAGAAGAAGAAGAAAAAGAAGAAGAATTAGAAGAAGAAGAAGAAGAAGGTGAAGAAGAAAAAGAAGGAGACGAAGAAGGAGGAGGAGGACGAGGAAGAGGAGGAAAAAGAAGAAGAAGAAGAGGAAAAAGAAGAAGAAGAAGAAGAGGAAGAAGAAGAAGAGGAGGAAGAAGAGGAAGAAAAGAGGAGAAGGAAGAAGAAGAGGATGAAGAAGAAGAAGTCAAAGAAGAAGAAGAAGAAGAAGAAGAAGAAGGGACAGGAGAAGGGGAAGAAGAAGAAGAAGAAGAAAATGAAGAAGAAAGAGATGATGAAGAAGAAGAAGAAGAAAAAGAAGAAGGAGAAGAAGAAGAAGATGATGATGAAAAAAAGGAAAATGATGAAGAAGAAGAAGAAGAAGATAAAGAAGAAGATTAAAAAGAAGAAGAGGAAAAAGAAGTAGTAGAAGAAAAAGACAAAGGAAAAGAAAAAGAAGAAGTAGAAGATGAGGAAGAAGAGGAAGAAGAAGAAGAAGAAGACAAAGAAGAAGAAGATGATGAGGAAGAAGAAGAAGAAGAAGAAAAAGTAGAAAAAGAAGAAGAAGAAGAGGAAGAAGAAGTATATGAAAAAGAAGAAGAAGAAGTAGAGGATGAAGAAGAAGAAGAAAATGGAGAAGAAGAAGAAGAAGAAGATGATGAACAAGAAGAGGAAGTAGAAGACAAAGAAGAAGAAGAAGTAGAAGAAGAAGATGATGAAGAAGAAGAAGAAAAACAAGAAGAAGTGAAAAAGGGGAAAATGAAGAAGAAGAAGAAGGAGAAGTAGAAGAAGAAGAAGAAGAGAAGAAGAAAAAGAATATGAATAAGATTAAGAAGTAGAAGTCGAACAGGAAGAATAAGAAGAAGAAGAAGAAGGAAGAAGAAGAAGAAGAGAAGAAGAAGAAAAAGAAGACAAAGAGGAGGAAGTAGATCACTTTGATGAAATAGAAGAAGAAGATGAAGAAGAAGGAGAAGAAAAGGAACAATCAGTCAAAGAAGGAGAAGAAGGGGAAGAAGAGGAAGAAGAATATGATGACGAAGAAGAAGAAGAAGAATAAGAAAAGAAGAAAATGAAGGAGAATAAGAAGAAAATGAAAAGAAGTTGAAGCAGAAGAAGAAGAAAAAGAGGAAGAAGAAGAAAAGGACAAGGAAGAAGAAGAGGAGGAGGAGGAAGAAGAAGAAGTTGAAGAATAAGAAGAAGAAGAAGTTGAAGAAGAAGAAGTCGACGAATAAGAAGAAGGAAAGGAAGAAAGCCGAAGAGAAAGAGAAAGAAGAAAAAGAAGAAGAAGTTGAAGAAGAAGAAGAAAATGAAAAAGAGGAAGATGTGGAAGAAGAAGAAGAACATGAAGAACAAGAATAATAGTAATAATAATAATAATATGAAGAAGAGGAAGATGAAGAAGAAGAAGAAGAAGAAGAAGAAGATAAAAAAGAAGAAGATGATGATGATGAACATTAAGAAGAAGGAAAAGAAGAAGAAGAAGAAGAGGATCAAGAAAAAGAAGAAGAAGAAGAGGAGGAAGAAGAAGAGAAGAAAAAGAAGGAGAAGAAGAAGACAAAAAGGAAGACAAGAAGAAGAAATGGAAGAGAAAGAAGACAGAGAAAGAAGAAGTAGAAAAAGAAGAAGAAGAAGAAGAAAAAGAAGAATAGCAAGAAGAAGAAGAAGAAGAAGAAGAAGAAGAAGAATAAGAAGACGAAGAAGAAGAAGAAGAAGATGAAGAAGAAGAAGAAGAAGAAGAAGAAGAAGATGCAGATGAAGAAGAAGGAGAAGAGGACGAAGAGAAAGAGGAGTAAGAGGAAGAAGAAAAAGAAGAAGAAGACGAAGAAGGAGAAGAAGAAGAAGAAGAAGAAGAAGAATAAGAAGGAGAAGATGAAGAAGAAGAAGAAGAAGAAGAGGAAGAAGAAGAAGACGAAGAGAAGAAAAAGGAAAAGAAGTCGAAGAAGATGAAGAAGAAGAAAATATTGATGATGATGATGATGATGATGATGATGAAGAAGAAAAAGAAGAAGCAATAGGAGAAGAAGAAGAAGTGGATGACAAAGAATAAGACAGAGGAAAAGGAACAAGAAAGGGAAGAAGTAGAAGAGGAGGAAGAAGAAGAGGAAGAAGAAGAGGAAGAGGAAGAAGAAGAAGAAGAAGAAGAAGAAGAAGAACTCAAATAAGAAGAAGAAGAAGAAGAAGAAGAAGAATAAGGAGAAGATGTATAAGAAGAAAAGAAGAAGAGGAGGAAGAAGAGGAGAAAGAAGAAGAAGAAGAAGAAGAAGAAGATGAAGAAGAAGAAGAAGAAGAGGAAGAAGAAGAAGAAGAAGAGGAAGATTAAGAAGAAGAAGAAGAAGAAGTAGAAGTATAAGATAAAGAATAAGAAGAAGTAGAAGCAGAAGAGAAAGAAGAAGAAGAAGAAGAAGAAGAAGAAGAAGAAGGAAAAGAAGAAGAAGAAGAAGAAATGGAAAAAGAACAAGATGAAGAAGAAGATATAGAAGAAGAAGAAGAAGAAGAGGGAAAAGAAGAAGAAGAAGCAAAAGAAGAACAACAAGAAGAAGAAGAACAAGAAGAAGAAAAAGAAGAAGAAGAAGAAGAAGAAAGGAAGAAGAAGGGAAAGAAGAAGAAGAAGAAGATTATGATGATGATGATGATATTGGGGAAGAAAAAGTGGAAGAGGAAGAAGAAGAAAAAGAAGAAGAAGAAGACGAAGATGATGAAGATGATGATAAAGAAGAAGAAGAAGAAGACGAAGAAGAAGATGTAGAAGAAGAAGAAGAAGAAGAAGAAGAAGAAGAAGAAGAAGAAGATGAAGAAGAGGATGTAGAAGAAGAAGACAAAGAAGTTGAAGAAGTTGAAGATGAAGAAGAAGAAGATGATGAAGAAGAAGAAGAAGAAGCAAAAGAAGAAGAAGAAGAAAGAGAAAAAGGAGAAGAAGAAGAAAAGAACAAGAAGAAGGAGAAGAAGAAGAACAAGAAGAAGAACAAGAAGAAGAAGAAGATGATGATGATGAAGTAGTAGAAGAAGAAGAAGTAGAAGAAGTGTAAGAAGAAGAAAAAGAAGAGGAAGAAGTAGAAGAAGAAGAAGAAGAAGAAGAAGAAGATGAAGAAGAAGATTAAAAAGAAGAAGAAGAAGATTAAGAAGAAGAAGAAGGAGATTATGAGGATTATAAAGATGAAGAAGTAGAAGAAGAAGACGAAGATGATGAAGATGATGATAAAGAAGAAGAAGAAGAAGAGGAAGAAGAAGAAGTAGAAGAAGAAGAAGAAGAAGAAGAACAAAAAGTAGAAGAAGAAGAAGAAGAAGATGAAGTAGAGGATGTAGAAGAAGAGACAAAGAAGTTGAAGAAGTTGAAGATGAAGAAGAAGATGATGATGAAGAAGAGGAAGAAGATGCAAAAGAAGAAGAAGAAGAAAAGAACAAGAAGGGGCAGGAGAAGGGGAAGAAGAAGAACAAGAAGAAGATGAAGAAGAAAGAGATGAAGAAGGAGAAGAAGAAGAAAAAGAAGAAGGAGAAGAAGAAGAAGATGATGAAGATGAAAAAAAGGAAAATGATGATGAAGAAGAAGAAGAAAAAAAAGAAGAAGATTAAAAAGAAGAAGAGGAAAAAGAAGTAGTAGAAGAAAAAGACAAAGGAGAAGAAGAAGAAGACAATGAAGAAGAAGAAGAAGTGGAAGACGAGGAAGAAGAAGATGAGGAAGAAGAAGAAGAAGAAGAAGAAGACAAAGAAGAAGAAGATGATGAGGAAGATTAAGAAGAAGTGGAAGAACGATAATAAGAAGAAGAAAAAGTAGAAAAAGAAGAAGAAGAAGAGGAAGAAGAAGAATATGAAAAAGAAGAAGAAGAAGAAAATGGAGAAGAAGAAGAAGAAGATGAACAAGAAAAAGTAGAAGAGAAAGAAGAAGAACAAGTAGAAGAAGAAGATGATGAAGAAGAAGAAGAAAAACAATAAGAAGGGAAAAAAGGGAAAATGAAGAAGAAGAAGGAGAAGTAGAAGAAGAAGAAGAAGAGAAGAAGAAAAAGAATATGAATAAGTTTAAGAAGTAGAAGTTGAACAGGAAGAAGAAGAAGAAGAAGAAGTAAAGGAAGAAGAAGAAGGAGAAGGAGAAGAAGGAGAAGAAGAAGAAGAAGAAGAAGAAAAAGAATGTAAAGAGGAGGAAGATGATGATTTTGATGAAATAAAAGAAGATGAAGAAGAAGAAGAAGAGGAACAACTAGTCAAAGAAAGAGAAGAAGGGGAAGAAGAGGAAGAAGAATATGATGACGAAGAAGAAGAAGAATAAGAAGGAGAATAAGAAGAAAATGAAAAGAAGTTGAAGAAGAAGAAGAAGAAGAAAAAAAAGAAGAAGAAGAGAAGGACAAGGAAGAAGAAGAAGAGGAGGAGGAGGAGGAAGAAGAAGTTGAAGAATAAGAAGAAGAAGAAGCTCAAGAAGAAGAAAT
>JAIUJO010000767.1:62500-67500 GCA_023846275.1 Vanilla planifolia
AAGGGGAGAAGAAGACAAAGAAGAGGATGAGGAAGAAGAAGAAGAGGAAGAGGAAAAAGAAGAGAAAGAAGAAGAAGAGGAGGAGGAGGAAGAGAAAGAAGAAGAAGAGGAAGAAGAAGAGGAGGAAGAAGAAGAGGTAGAAGAAGAAGAACAACAACAAAGATAATAGTAAGAACAAGAAGAGGAGGAGGAAGAAGAAGATGATGGTGATGGTGAAGAAGAAAGAGAAGAAAATTTAGAAGATGAAGAGAAAGAAGAAGAAGAATAAGATGAAGAAGAATAAGATGAAGAAGAATAATAAGAATAAGAGAAGAAGTAGAAGAAGAAGAAGAAGAAGAGAAGAAGAAGAAGAAGAATAAGAAGAAGAAGAAGAAAAAGAAAGGAAGAAGAAGAAGAAAAGAAAGAGAAAGTAGATGAAGAGAAAGAAGAAATAGTTGTGGAAGAAGAAGAAGAAGAGGAAGAAGCAAAAGAAGAAGAACAAGAAGAAGAAGAAGAAATAGAAGAAGAAAAATCAAAATAAGAAGAAGAAGATAAAGAAGAAGAAGAAGAAGACGAAGTGGAGGAGGGGGAAGAAGAAGAAGACGAAGACGAAGAAGAAAAAGAGGATGAAGTTGAAGAAGGAGAAGAAGAACAAGAATAAGAAGAAGAAGAAGAAGTAGAAAAAGAAGAAGAAGAAGAAGAAAAAGAAGAAGTAGAAGATGAAGAAAATGATGATGAGGATGATGTAGTGGAATTGCAAAAAGGCAAAGATGAGAAAGAAGAAGAAGCAGAAGAATAAGAACTATCAGAAGTAGAAGAATAAAAAGTAGTAGAAGAAGAAGATGATGAAGAAGAAGAGGAGGAAGAAGATGAAGAAAAAGAAAAAGAAGTAGAAGTAATAGGAGAAGAAGAAGAAAAAGAAGAAGAAGAAGAAGTTAATGAAGAAGAAGAAGAAGAAAAAATGTTAAAGAATAAGAAGAAGAAAAAAAAGAAAAAGAAAAAGGGAAAGAAGAAGAAGAAGGAGGAGATGGAAGAAGGAGGAGAAGAAGAGGATGATGAAGATGAAGAAGATAATGATGAAGAAGAAGATGAACATGAAGAAGAAGGAGAAGAAAAAGAAGATAGCGAAGAAGAAGAACAAGAAGACAAAGAGAAAGAAGAAGAAGAAGAAGAAGAAGGAGAAGAGGAAGAAGAGGAAGAAGAAGATAACGGGGAGGCAGAAGAAGAAGAAGAAGAGGATGAAGAAGAAGAAGAAGAAGAAGACAGTGAAGATGAAGTTGAAGATAAAGTAGAAGAAGATAAAGAAGAAGAAGAAGAAGATGATGATGATGATGATTAAAAAGTAAAAGAAGTAGAAGTAGTAGAAGAAGAAGAAGAAGCAGAAGGAGAAGGAGAAGAAGAAGAAGAAGATGATGAAGGAAACGAAGAAGAAGAAGAAAAAGAATAAGAAGAAGAGGAAGAGGAAGAAGAAGAAGAAGATGATGATGATGAAGAAGAAGAAGCGAAAGATGAAGAAGAGGAAGAAGAAGAAGAAAAAAAGGGGAAGGAAGAAGATAACAAGAACAAGAAGACGTCAAAGAAGAAGAGGAAGAAGAAGAAGAAGAAGAAGAAGAATAAGAAGAAGAAGAACAAGAACAAGAACAAAAAGAAGATAAGGAAGAAGAAGAAGAAGAAAAATAAGAAGAACTTTTAGGGGAAGAAGTACAAGAAGGAGAAGGAAAAGAAGAAGAAGAAGAAGAAGAAGAAGATGTGGAAAAGATGAAGAAGAAGAAGAAAAAGAAGATGAAGAGGAAGTAGAAGAAGCAAAAGCAGAAGAAGAAGATGAAGAAGAAGAAGAAGAAGAAGAAGATGGAGAGGTAGAAGAAGAAGAAGAAGAAGAGGAAGAAGAAGAAGGAAAAGATGAACAAGAACAAAAAGACGATGAAGTGGAAGAAGAAGCAGAGGAAGAAGAAGATCAAGTAGAAGAAGAACAAGAAGAAGAGGAAAAAGATGAAGAAGAAGAGCACGTAGTAGAAGAAGAAGAAGAAGAAGAAGTCGAAGAAGAAGTTGGAAAAGTAGAAGTAGAAGAAGAAGAGGAAGAAAAAGAATACAATGAAGAGGGGGAAGAAGAGCAAGAGGGAGAAGAAGAATAGAAGGAAGAGGAGGAAGAATATGAAGGAGGTGAAGAAGAAGAAGAAGATGAAGAAGAAGAAGGAGAAGAAGAAGAAGAAGAAGAAGGTAAAGAAGAATATGACGAAGAAGAAGAAAAGGATTATGAAGCAGAAGGACTCGAAGGAGAAGAAGGTGAAGAAAGAGTTTAAAACGGAGAAGAAGGGGAAGAAAAAGAAGAAGAATTTGGGGAAGAAGAAGAAGAAGAAGAATAAGAAGAAGAAGAAGAAGAAGAAGAAGAAGAAGTGGAAGAAGAAGAAGAAGAAGAAGAAGAAGAAGACGTAGAAGAAGAAGAAGAGGAGAAAGAGGAAGAAGAAGTAGAAGAAGCAGAAGAAGTGAAAGAAGAAATTGAAGAAGAACAAGTGAAAGATGTAGTAGTAGTAGAAGAAGATGTAGTAGTAGTAGAATAAGAAGTAGTAGTAGTATTCGAAGAAGAAGAAGAAGATGGAGAAGAAGAAGTAAAAGAAGAAGAAGAGTAAGAAGAAGAAGAAAAAGGAAAAGAAAAAGAAAAAGAGAAAAGAGAGGAAGAAGAAGAAAGGGAAGAAGAAAAGTAAGAGAAGGAACAAGAAGAGAAAGAAGAAGAAGTCAATGAAGAATAATATGTCCATGTGGAAGAAAGGAAAAAGAAAAAAGAAGTGGAAGAAGAAGAAGAAGAAGAAGAGAAAGAAGAAGTAGAAGTAGAAGAAAAAGAAAAATAACTCGAAGAAGAAGAAGAAGAAGAGGAGGAAGAAGAAGAAGTAGATGAAGAAAAAGAAAAAATACACGAAGAAGAAGAAGAAGATGAAGAAGTAGACAAAGAAGAGGACGTGGAAGAAGAAGTAGAAGAAGAAGAAGAAGAAGAAGAAGAAGAAGAGGAAGAAAAAGAAGAACAAGAAGAAGAGGAAGAAGAAGAAGAAGAGGAAGTGGAAGAAGAAAAAGAAGAGAAAAAAGAAGATGGAGAAGAAGAAGAAGAAGAGAAAGAAGAATAAAAGGAAGAAGTGAAGGAAGAATAGGAGGAAGAAGGAGAAGAAGAAGAAGAAGAAGAACCTGAATAATAGTAGTAATAATAATAATAATAATAATAATATGAAGAAGAAGATGAAGAAGATGATGATGACGATGAAGAAGAAGAAGAAGAAGAGGAAGAAGAAGAAGGAGAAGATGAAGAAGAACAACAACAAGAAGACAAAGAAGAGGATCTAGAAAAAAACCAAGAAGAAGAGGAAAAAGAAGAAGAAGAAGAAAAAGAAGAAGAAGAAGAAGAAAAGAAGAACAAGAAGAACGACAAGAAGAAGAAGAAGATGTTGATGATAAAGAAGAAGAAGGAGAAGAAGAAGTAGAAGAAGTAGGAGAAGAAGAAGAAGAAGGGCTAGAAGTAGAAGTTTAAGAAGAAGAAGAAGAAGAAGAAGAAGCAGAAAGAGTAGAAGAAGAAGAAGTA
Source organism: Vanilla planifolia (assembly GCA_023846275.1). Lineage (NCBI taxonomy): Eukaryota > Viridiplantae > Streptophyta > Magnoliopsida > Asparagales > Orchidaceae > Vanilla > Vanilla planifolia. The sequence continues at coordinate 66,045 of JAIUJO010000767.1, forward strand.
GATTTAGAAGAAGAAGGAGAAGAAGAAGAAGAAAAAGAAGAAGAAGAAGAAGAAGAAGAGGAAGAAAAAGATAAAGAAGAAGAAGAAGGAGACCAAGAAGGAGGAAGAAAAAAAAGAAGAAGAAGAAGAAGAAGAAGCAGAAAGAGAAGAAGAAGAAGATTTAGAAGAAGAAGGAGAAGAAGAAGAAGAAAAAGAAGAAGAAGAGGAAGAAAAAGATAAAGAAGAAGAAGAAGGAGGCCAAGAAGGAGGAAGAAAAGAAGAAGAAGAAGAAGAAGATGATGGAGAAGAAGAAAAAGAAGAACAAGAACAAGAAGAAAGAGAAGAAGAAGAGGAGGAGGAGGAGGAAGAAGAAGTAGACGATAAAGAAAAAGTTGTAGTAGTAGTAGAAGAAGAAGTAGTAGTAGAAGAAGAAGAAGAAGAACAAGAACAAGAAGAAGTAACAGAGGAAGAAGAAGAAGAAAAAGATAAGAATAAAAAGAAAAATTAGAAGGAGAAGAAGAAGAAGAAGAAGAAGAAGAAGAAGTTGAAGGGGAAGAAGAGAAAAAGAAGAAGAGGAAGAAAAAAAAGAATAAGAAGAAGAAGAAGAAGAAGAAGAAGAAGAAGAAGGAAGAACAACAAGAATTATAAGAAGAACAGAAATGGGAAGAACAAAAAGAAGAAGAAGAAGAAGTTGATGATAATGATGAAGAAGAAGCAGAAGAAGAAGAAGAAGAAGATGATGATGATAAATGAGCAAAAGAAGACGAAGAAGAAGAAGAAAAAGAAGAAGAATAATAGTAGGAATGAGAAGTAGAAGAAGAAGAAGAAGAGGAAGAGGAGGAGAAAGAAAAAGAAGAATAAGAAGAAGAGGAAGATGAAAAAGAAGATGATTATGATGAAAAAGAGGAGGAAGAAGAAGAAGAAGAAGAAGAAGAAGTAAAAAACTAGAAGGAGAGGAAGAAGAAGTAAAAGAAGAAGAACAAGAAGAAGTAGTAGAAGAAGAAGAAGAAAAAGAATAAGAAGAAGAAGAAGAAAAAGAAGATGAGGAAGAAGAGGAAGAAGAAGATGAAGTGGAAGAAGTAGGAGAAGAAGAAGATGAAAAAGAGGTCGAAGAAGAAGAAGAAGAAGAAGAAGACTAATAAGAAGAAAAAGAAGAAGGAGAAGGGGAAAAATGGGAAGATGAAGAAGAGGAAGAGGAGGAAGAAGAAGAAGAAGAAGAAGAACAAGAAAAAGAAGTAAAAGATGAAAAAGATGAAGAAGAAGAAGAAGAAGTAGAAGTTGAAGTAGAAGAAGAAGAAGAAGAAGAAGAAGAAGAAGAAGAGCAAGAAGAAGAAGAAGAGAAGAAGTAGAAGAGGAAGAAGAAGAATAATAAGAAGAAGAAGAAAGAGGAGGAGAAGAGGAAAAAGAAGAAGAGGAAGAGGAGGAAGGAGAAGAAGAAAAAGAATGAGAAGAAGAAGAGGAAGAAGAAGAAGATGAA
>JAIUJO010000767.1:72500-75000 GCA_023846275.1 Vanilla planifolia
GAGAAAGAGAAGGAAGAAGAAGAAGAACTAAAAGAAGAAAAGAAAAAGAAGATGAAGAAAAGGAAGAAGAAGAAGAAGAAGAAGAAGAAGGAGAGGAAGAACTAGAAGAAGAAGAAGAAGCTGAAGAAGATGCAGAAGAAGAAGAAGAAGAAAACGAGGACAAGGAAGAAAAAGAGGCTCAAGAAGAAATAGAAGAAGAAGAAGAGGAGGAGGAAGGAGAAGAAGAAGAAGAAGAATAAAAGGAAGTAGAAGAAGAAGAAGAATAAGAAGAAGAAGGAGAAGAAGAGAAAGAAGAAGTAGTAGTAGAAGAAGAAGAAGAAGAAGAAGAAGAAGAAGAAGAACAAAAACAACAACAACAATAAGTTTAAGATGAGGAAGAAGAAAAAGAAGGAAAAGGGGTTGAAAGAAGAAGAAGAAGAATTAAGAGAAGAAGAAGAAAAAGAAGAAGAACAAGCAGAAGAAGAAGAAGGAGAAGAAGAAGGCAAAGAAGGAGAAGAAGAAGAAGAGGACAAATAAGGAAAAGAAAATGAAAAAGAAGAAGGAGAAGAAGAAGGAAAGGAAGGTTAAGTACAAGGAAATGGAGAAGAAGTGAAGAAGAAGAAGCAGAAGAAGAAGTGCAAGAAGAACAAGAAGAAGAAAATAAAGAAGAAGAAGAAGAATATGAAGAAGAAGAAAAAGAAGAATAAGGAGATGAAGATGAAAAGCAAAAGAAGAATAAGAAGAAGGAGAAGAAGAAGAAGACGAACAAGAGAAAGGAAAAGAAGAAGGACAAGAAGAAGGAGGAGAAGAAGAAGAAGAAGAAGAAGAAGTTGAAGAAGATGAAGACAAAGAAGAAGAAGATAAAAAAAAGGGAAAAAAGACAAAGAAAAGAAGAAGAAGAAGAAGAAGAAGAAGAACTAGAAGAAGGAGAAGTAGAAGGAGAAGAAGTAGAAGAAGAAGAAGATGAAGAAGACGAAGAAAACAACGATGAAGAAGAAGTTGACAATGAACAAGAAGAAGAAGAAGAAGAAGAAGCAAAAGAAGGAGAAGGAAAAGAAGAAGATGAAGAAGAAGGAGAAGAAGAGGAAGAAGTTAAAGAAGATGAAGAAGAAGAAGTAGAGGAAGAAGAAGAAGAAGAAGAAGAAGGAGAAAGAAGAAAAGAAAAAAGAAGAAGAAGAAGAAGAAGAAGTAGAGGAAGAAGAAGAAGAAGAAGAAGAAGAAGAGAAAGAAAAATAGTAGAAGAAGAGAAGAAGAAGAAGAAGAACAATAAGAAGAAGAAGAAGAAGAAGAAGAAGGAGGACGAGGAGAAGAAGAAGAAAAAGAAGAATAGAAAGAAGATGACAAAGTTAGAATAAGATGAAGATGAAGAATTAGAAGAAGAAGAAGAAGAAGTAGAAGAAGAAGTTGAAAAAGAAGAAGAAGAAGACGACGATGAAGAAGAAGATGATGAAGAAAAAATAGAAGTGCAAGAAGAAGAAGAAGAAGAAGAAGAAGAAGAAGGAGAGGGAGAAGAAAAAGATGACGAAGATGATGATGAAAAAGAAAAGGAAGGGGAAGAGGAGGAAGAAGAAGAAGAAGACGAATTGAAAGGAGATGAAGAAAATGATGTAGAAGAAGAAGAAGAAGAAAATAAAGAAGAAGAGGAAGAAGAAGAAGAAAAAGAAGAGGCAGAAGAAGAAGAAGAAGAAGAAGAAGAGGAAGAACATGATGGTTAAGAAGAAGAAAAAGAAGAAGAAGATGGAGAATTAGAAGGAGGAGGAGGAGAAGAAGAAAAAGAAGAAGAAGTTGAAGAAGAAGAAGAAGAAGAGAATAGAAAGAAGAGGAGGAGGAAGAACAAGAAGAAGCAAAAGAGAAGGAGGAGGAGGAGGATGGGGAAGAAGTAGAAGAACAAGAAGTATAAGAAGAAGAGGAAGAACAAGGTAAAAAAGACGAAGTAGAAGAAGAAGAAGAAGAAGAAGAGGAGGAGGAGGAGGAGGAAGAAGAATAAGAAGATGACGAAGAGGAAGGAGAAGAAGAAGAAGAAGAAGAAGAAGAAGACGAAGATGGAGAAGAAAAAGAAGAAGATGATGATGATGAAAAAGAACTAGAGAGAAAGAGAAGGAAGAAGAAGTAAAAGAAGAAGAAGAAGGAGAAGAAAAAGAAGAAGTGGAAGAAGAAGAAGAGGAAGATGAAAAACATGAAGAATAAGAGAAAAAGGACAAGAAGATGAAGAAGAAGATGAAAAAGAAGAAGAAAAGAAGAAGAAGAAGAAGAAGAAGAAGAAAAAGAATAAAAAGAAGAAGAAGAAGAAGAAGACGAAGAAGACGACGAAGAAGAAGAAGATGAAGAATAAAATGAAGAAGGCGAAGAAGAGGAAGAAGAGGAAGACAAAGAAGAAGAAGAAGTGGAAGACAAAGATGAGGAAGAAGAGGAAGAAGAAGAAGAGGAAGAAGAAAAAGAAGGATAAGAATAAGAAGAAGACGAAGAATAAGACGAAGAAGAAGATGAAGAAAAAGACGAAGAAGAAGATGACGAAGAAGAA
>JAIUJO010000767.1:82500-85000 GCA_023846275.1 Vanilla planifolia
TGAAAAAGAAGAAGAAGAAGTCAAAGAAGAAGAAGAAGAGGAAGACGAAGAAGAAGAAGACGAAGAAGAGGAAGTAGAGGCAGAAGAAGAAGAGGAAGAAGATGACGAAGAAGAAGATGAAGAAGAAGAAGACGAAGAAGAAGAAGAAGAAGTAGAAGAAGAAGAAGAGGGAGAAGAAGAAGTGGGAGAAGGAGGAGGAGAAGAAGAAGAAGAAGAAAAAGAGGAATAAGAAGAAGAAGAATAAGGAGAAAAAGAAGAGGAAGAAGATGAAGAAGAAGAAGAAGAGGAATAAGAAGAAGTTAAAGAAGAAGAAGAAGAAGACAAAGAAGTAGTAGAAGAAGAAGAAAGAAGGACAAGAAGAAGAAGAAGAAGAAGAAGAAGAAGAAGATGAAGAAGGAGGAGGAGAAGAAGTAAAAAAAGTAGAAGGAGAAGGAGAAGAAGAAGTATAAGAAGAAGAAGAATAAAAAGAAGAAGTTGTAGAAAAAGTAGAAGAAGAAGAAGAAGAAGAAGAATAAGATGAAGAAGAAGTAGAAGAAAAAGTGGAAGAATGAAGAAGAAGAAGGAGAATAAGAAGAAGAAGAAGAAGGAGAAGAGGAAGAAGAAGTAGAAGTAGAAGAAGAAGAAGAAGAATTATAAGAAGTAGATGAAGAAAAAGAAGAAAAAGAAGAAGAAGAAGAAGAAGAAGAAGAAGAAGAAAAAGTTGAAGAAGGAGAAGAATAAGATGATGATGAAAAGTAATAATAAAAATAATAATAAGGAGAAGAAGAAGAAGAAGAACAAGAAGAACAAGAAGAAGAATAAGAAAAAGAACAAGAAGAAGATGATGACAAAGAACACGGAGGAGAACTTTTAAAAGAAGAAGAAGAAAAGAAGGTGGAGAAAAAGAATAATAATAATAATAATAATAATAATAATAATAATAAGATGATGAAGAAGTAGTAGAAGAAAAAGTACAAGAAGAAAAAGAAGAAGAAGAAGAAGTAGAAGAAGAAGAAGAAGAAGAAGACATAGTGGTAGAAGAAGTGGAGGAAGAAGTGGAAGAAGAAGAAGAAGATGAAGAAGAAGAAAAAGAAGAAGAAGAGGAACATGAAGAAGAAGAAGGAGAACAAGAAGAAGCAGAAGGAGAAGACGAAAGAGAGGAAGTAGAAGAAGAGGAAGGAGGAGAAGATGAAAAAAAGAAAAAGAAGAAGAGGTAGAAGGAGAAGAAGAAAAAGGAAAAGAAGAATATGTGATAGAAGGAGAATAAGAAGAATAAGAAGAAGAACAAGAAGAAGAAGTAGAAGTAGAAGAAGAAGAAGAAGATGACGAAGAGGAAGAAGTAGAACAAGATGACGAAGAAGAAGAAGCAGAAGTAGCACAAGAAAATGAAGAGGAGGAAGAAGTATTAGAAGATGAAGAAGAAGAGGAAGAAGAAGAAGAAGAACATGAGATAAAAAGAAGAAGCAAGCAAGGAAGAAAAGAAGAAGAAGAAGAAGAGAAAGAAGAAGAAATAGTAGCAGTAGAAGAAGTACAAGAAAGACAGAATGACTAGGAGAAGAAGAAGAAGGAGAACAAGAAGAAGATGAAGATGAAGAAGAAGATGTTGATGAAGAACAAGAAGAAGGCAAAGAAGAAGAATAAGAAGAATAAGAAGAAGAAGAAGGTGAAGAAGTAGATGGAGAAGGAGGAGGAGAACAAGAAGAAGAAGAAGATGAAGGAGAAGAAGAAGAAGAAGAAGAAGATGAAGGAGAAGAAGAAGAAGAAGAAGGTGAAGAAGAAGGAGAAGAAGGAGAAGAAGAAGGAGAAGGAGAAAAAGAAGAAGACGATGAAGGAGGAGAAGAAGAAGAAGAAGAGGGAGAAGAAGAAGAAGAAGAAGATGAAGAAGAAAAAGAAGTTGTAGAAGAAGAAGAAGAAGAAGAAGAGAAAGAAGAACAAAAAGAAGAAGAAGAGGATGAAGATGATGAAGAAGAAAAAGAAAAAGAAGATAAAGAAGAAGAAGATGAAGGAGAAGAAGAAGAAGATGAAGAAGAAGGAGAAGAAGAAGAAGGAGAAGAAGAAGAAGAAGTAGAAGAAGGCAAAGAAAAAGAAGAAGTAGAGGAAGGAGAAAAAGATGAACAAGGAGTGGAAGAAGAAGAAGTAGAACATGAATTAGAAGGAGAAGAAGAATAATAAGTAGAAGAAGATGAGGAAGAAAAGAAGAAGAAGAAGAGGAGGAAAATGAAGAACAAGAAGATTTAGTAAAAGAAAGGGAAGAAGATGAAGAAGAAGAAGAAGAAGAAAGAGAAGAAGAAGTTAGATAAGAAGGAGAAGGAGAAGAAGAAGAAGAAGAAGAAGAAGTACTAGAAGAAAAAGGAGGAGGAGAAGAAGAAGGAGGGCAAAAAGGAGATGATGATGAAGAAGAAGAAGATGATGAAGAAAAAGAGGAAGAAGAAGAAGAAGAGGAAGTAGAAGATGAAGAGGAAGAAGAAGAAGAAGACTAGCAAGAAGAAGAAGAAGAAGAAAAAGAAGAAGAAGAAGTAAA